>CP135548.1:2439810-2467799 GCA_032402905.1 Khaya senegalensis | reverse complement strand
TATATTATTATCCTATTAAAATTAATACATAATTTATATATATTTATTAAATTAAATTAAATATCAAAATATCATAAATAATTTTTAATAATATTTTTTATTAATTTTAAAAATTTTAAGAAAAGTATATAAAAAATATTATTAATATGTAAAATTATTTTTATTATTTTATTATTTTAATTAATCAACTAAAATTTTATTATTAAAAAATATTTTTTATTAATTTTTTTAAAATTTATATTTTTTTATAATTTTACCAAACTTCAATGAAATATTTAAAAATACTCATTTTTTTTTGGAACAACCCCCAAGTGCAATCTTTGAGGCACATTAACCCAAAAAAAAAAAAAGAAAATGATATAAAGAGCAACTGACTGGCTAAAAGATAACTGGGAAAACTATAATTTCAAGGCAAACCAAAATCTCCAGGGCACAAAGCAAAATTACAGCATACCAGGATTGCTGCAGTAATAAACGAGCTGTGGCAGTGTAAAAAACCAATATCAACAAAAACAAACCAGCTACCAGCAACCAAAACAGTAGCAGGCCAGCCAGTCTCAACCAACCAATTACTGCAAAAAATTGCCTTTAATCCCACAAAAAAAGAAATGGAAAAAATATTGTACAACTGGAACACCAGCAACAACTGATGCTGCAGCAGAGCAGAACACCAGCCAGCAGCAACCAGTACCAAAAGGAAGCAACAGCCAGCACCAGCAGCTCAGCGAAGCAATATCATCAACCTCTAAGCTGAAAAGAACCAGAAATCCTATTTTACAGAAAATCTCTAAAATTAATCTGGCCAATACTACTAAAAACCAACAGGACCCCAGTGTCAGATACCACAGTTCAGAGGATATGTTCTCATTTCTGAAAACCACGCCAGCAGTAACAATCATGTCAATGTGACAGCCATTCTCCACCGCAGTCCCTTCTGAAGAAAAATCAGCAACCATTGAGTTATTCGATAAAACTTAGCTTATGGGAGCTCAGATTCCGTGTAACTAAACCTCTCCACTGCTAAATAAATACACAATTATACAACTTACAATATATCACATGAGCTTCTCCAATCCATTGTTAACAAATCTCTTTATGCAATTTCTTCCCGGCAAGCTGAGAAGAAAAAATGGAAAATATGCAAGGCAAATGCCCTTCAGCGGCAGGCATGTTTCAGAACAGACAGCATAAATGGACTTTGACAACAAGGGATTGGGAAAAGGCTGCTCTCACTGAGAAAGCCTATATAAGCTAATCTAATACAGTCACATATTTGTTTATTTCCAAATCACTCCCATCTCAAACATGTAAAATTAGTTGACCATCAGCTACAACTCATGTCTATCTCAATCATGTTGCAACTACTTACCAACTAGATGAACCCATACTTAAAGAGTACTAAAACACCAGAAACATAAGAGAGAAAAGGACTTATATTGACATCTAGTATGAATATGAAGTGTTTTTAAAACGGATCACATAACTTCTTCCAACATTGTATGAGAAGATTACAAGCTTCCACTTACTGCAGTGTTTATAACCAATCAACATCTCATAGGTAGCACAAAGAACCCACCAGTACATGGCCAATGAGTTACTAGAAAATCCAAATATATTTGTAATTCAAAACAACCTTCCCCTTCGGGTCACCATCTTATTGATCCATGAGAAAACCTTTTATTTCATTATCTATACACATTATTTCTCAGTTAACATTATAAACAAAATAAAAGGCATCAAGGAACCAAAGTAAATAAAATTTAAATGTGAGACTGTCTTATGCAGGCAATAAAGAAGAGCAATGCAGAAGAAGGGACAGGGTGATCAGCACATCGTAGTAAATACAAACGGTTGATGCAACTAATAGTACAAAAATCAAATTTTTAACATTAGTGACTATTCACGCAAGCATATTCTGACACGAGTACAATACTCAAAATTCACCATCAACAACAATAAAATGGGAACAATACCCACAATTGAAGCAATAATAAAATAGCATTTGATACAAATATCCAACCAACAAAACTTCAAGAAAACAGGTATTGTGCAATTTAATGGTCAGTACCAGAAAAATAAACCAAAATGAGCATGACATGAACATTAATATATATTTATCTGGCTATGGGCGATTAAATAACAATCCATCCAAGTCAATGATATGGTCACCAAATACCCCCGAAAAAAACCCACAATCAACTACCGCCAAACACAAAAATATTACTAAGAACTTAATTGTTATTATCAAAACATCAACAGCAGAAACCATAACTTACACCCAGAACAAGTAACTTAATTAGTGGACGATTTCATGCGCCCAAAATCAACTCCGCCTGCTATTTTATCAAGTCATCTGCTGCACGAACAACTCCAACGGAGCAATCATGGCAACAATCATATACACGGTCAATAAAATCACCTCCGTTGTGCTGCGGCACCCCCGCAATTTGCTCCAAAAACAAAATTTCTTCAATCTTCCTTAAAAATAAATTACATCAAAATATTTAGTTAAGTCTGCCCTTCACTTTTTCTTTTCTTCTTCTTCTTACTCAGAGATTGCTCAGAGTTCGTTTCCCTTCTATCCTCAATCTCTTCACCCTTCCTCTTCTTTCTTTTTCTTATGTTTCTTTCTCTCATTCTCCACTCCGTTACTAACCCCACGACCAATTTCTTGACTCAATTCGGAATGAACCAGTCGTCGATGATTCGAGATAACACTTGGGTCCGGCTTTTCATCTTCAGTGATAATCTCTGACTTGTGGGTTTTGCATTTGCGATGTGATTTAAGTTCCTTGTGAAGTTGCTTCAACTCACTGAATGAAACAGAGGCGAGCCGAAGATATGCGCAGAAGGCCTGCGACGCACCAGTGTTGGCGGAGACAAGATTGGCGATGATAGAAGTGGCTTAGGGGAGAGGGATGGGTGTTGTGGACGGGACTTTGCCAGAAACTTTCTTCATTTGGTCAGAGATTGAGGAAGAATTTGGTATGGCGGCAGTAGCAATGGTTGTTCGTTTGGGGCTGCTGGCCGCCGGGTTGAATTAGGGCTTTCGGATTAAAATTTAATTTTAGGATCGATATTGTAAATAGAGCAATTAAGAAACATACACAGAAAAAAAAAAAAAAATTTACGAGTGCGGAAATGAAAAGCAGGCTTCGACCGCCCTTTTGCCGCCAATTTTTGTAAAATACGTATTATGTCTCCTCGTTGAAATATCTTTTACACCCTTCATATTCTTTTTATTATAATCAGAGCTATGCATTCTTTTTTTTTTACTCTCTTTTCTTTAATTTTTTTATTCTACATATCTGAGTTAATAATTTATTTACAACGTATTATTACTACGATTCAAATACATAAATTATTTAATTTTTTAACTAAATATTTTTGCTTTAAATTATTTTTAAACTATTATATTACTTATTTTATATAATTATATTTGTGAGTATATTTTATGGTGTTATTAAATTAGTTTTTTCAAAATAATAAATAAGAATAAGATATTATATATATTTTATTAATATTATTGTTATAATTTAAAATTTACAAAAGAAATTATATAATTAGAATTTGAAATTCTAAAAATCAATCATAAAACAAAAATTCTAAAATATGATTAAAAATATTTACTTATTCTTATTTTTACTTTTTTATATTAATAAAATATCAATCATATTTTTCTACTTTTATTTTTTTGTTTGTTATATTTTATTTTGATTCTTATACTTTAATTTAATTATTGTTAAATTAAAAAATTTAAAATTATTACAAAATTTGGATATAAAGTTTTAAAATTTTATTCCTAACAAGATTCAATATGCAATATTAAATTAGGACTTGAATTTCTTAACTTTAAAAATTAGAACTTTAAGTTTAAAGAATAATTTCAAAATCAAAAATTAAAATTTTAAAAATAATTTTAAAGTTAGAATTTAAAATTCTAAATATTAATTCTTACATTAGAATATGAAGTTCTTACTTTATAGGACTTAAAATTCTGAATATGCAATAATTTATTTTTATTTGTTAACGTGGAAGATCAAATTTAATATTGATTACAAAATATAATTATAAAGTAATTGTATAAAATAAATAGTTTAATAATCTATTAATAATATAACACAAATAAGGATAGTAACAAACTACATTTGAAAGAGATATCTCCAAATCGGATCTCCATTTATTATAGAAATTCAAAATAAAACATATCACTAACATGAAGTACCAATTTACATCAACATAAAATATAATTGATCAAAACAATTCCATTCAAAAATATATAAATATTTTAAAAGTTCACTTATAAAATATCATAAATTTAAATTAAAATTTTATAAACTTGTAAATACCAACCAATACTCAACACTTTAATTATTTAAAATAATATGTTGTATAATGATTTAACATCAAAACAATATTATTTTGATATATTTTATATATAAAAATATTATATTTTATATACTAAATATTCACAAGCACTCATAATAAATATTTGCTTACATTTATTCACATTTGAATTCGTACTAAATCTATAATGGATATTTCTTTTTTAAACTCATCTTAAACCTACAATGAAACATATCAAACTCTTCGCATTGAAATAAAAAATTAACAGATTTTTAAATTTTTCGGTGAAATTGTCATCCCTAATAAACATAAAAGTATTGATTAGAAACATAAATATTTTGCATGCTTAAGTATATAATTCAGATATATTCTTAAACTTTTTTCTTTCTACTTTCAAATGAATATACAACTATATAAATAGATGAACGATATAATAAATATTTTATTAGGGATAGAGTGAATGCTTTTACAAGGAATCCTATTGATATTTTATATTAACAATGGAGTAAACTTTCATTTAACCATTCAACGTTGTTATTACTTAAATTATTTTTTTAAAAAAATTACAGTGTTTATGTTGTTTTGTATATCATTATTATTATCTTATCCCAGCGGAAGCAAGTAGTCTAATATTAGGGCTTATATAAAGCTGGAATCTGTACACCATTACAGGTTTATCAAACAGTTGATCCCGTTGGTTTTATATTTTGGCTGATGGATTGTACAGATTTTCTATTAACAGAGGAGTTGTTTTGGAAAACCTGTAATGGTGTGGAGATTCCCCATCACACGCCCCTTTCCGAAGAAAACTCCGCAATCATTGACATGCAATAAAACTTAGTTTATGGTACACAACGACTCATGTAACTCAGCCTCCAAGATGCTAAAATAAATAAACAATTATGTAATCTGCAATACAGCACCTACACTGTCCTGCTCTCTTTCAAAACTAAAACCATTGTTAACAAGTCACCTTATGCAATTTCTCCTTAACTGAAAATATGCAAGACAAGCGCCAAAAGAAACAGGCACATTTCAGAACTATGGGCAACATAATCGGACTTTTGAGAACAAAAGTTTGGAAAAAGGTTGCTCTCACTGAGAAAGCCTACATCAGTTAATTTACACACTTACATGTTCATTTATTTCCAAACCATGCCCATCTCAAACATGGAAAATTAGTTGACCTTCAGCTAAAACTCATGTCTGTCTCAAACATGTTGCATTAGATTCCAACTGGAGGAAACATTTTTATCTCAAACAAATACTAAAACATCACAAACATAAAAGGGAAAGGACCTATATGTAGACATCTAGGATAAACATAAGGTGTTTCATAAATTTGATCTCATCACCTATTCCAACATTGTATGTGAAGATTGTGTGCGCTCTTACTGCAGTGTTTAAAAACCAGTTAGCACCTGATAGGCAGCACAAACTTCCACCAGCATAGTATGGCAAATGAGTCAAACCTTTTCCCCCCCTTGTCTCCACATTATCTTAGTGATCCATGAGAAAACCTTTATTAATTTCTTTATCAATACAAACTATTTCTCAATTAACATGATAAACAAGATTAAAGGCATCAAAGAACCAAACTAAATGCAAGTAAAAAATAGTACAGTCTAGTGCAAGCAATACAGAAGAGCAATGCAGAGCAAGGGAGAGGGTGACCAATACAGCATGGTACTGAAAATGATTAATATAACTCATACAAAAATCAAATATCAAACATTAACATAAGTGAAAAAATATCAAACATTAACATTAGTGAAAAAATACACAAGCATATGTGAAGTTCAACGAACCTTACTGAAGTAGAAAGTCAGAGTAATGCTAGGCCAACAAAATTCGAATATGAAGTTTGTAACCCAACTAAAGTGGCACTTGAAGTATCAGTCATTGATTTGTGTTACAAAACCGTCATGTTAATGATAATATAAAGAGTTAACAACAGCCTTATATGTGGAAGCAATTAACTGGTGTCACATCATTGGAATCCAATCTTTGTATCCCACCTTTGTTAGCCTACCATTACTCGAGAGTTCCATGAACTTTACATGAATGTAATGAACTGCCTCAAGACACAGCAACCCGTCAAAACATGGTATCAGGCCCCATATAATACCAATACTCAAAATTTACCATCAACAATAATAGTATGGCAAACTATACCTACAATTAAACCAAAAATATTAAAGCAATAAAATAGTATCCAATACAAATATCCAACCAACAAACCTTCAAGAGAACAGGTATTTGAAATCTAGGGGTCAGTACCAGATAAACAAACCCAAATGAGCACAACATAAACATGAATATAATTATCTGGCTATGGGAAGATTAAATTACTATCCATCCAAGTCAATGATATAGTCACCAATACACAACAATCAACCACAATGTTATTCTCAAAACATAACAGCAAAAACCATTGCTTATCCCTAAAGCAAGTCAACTTAATTACCGGATGACTTCATAGCGTCCAAAATCAGCTCTGCCTGCTCGTTTATCAACTCATTCCGCTGCACAAACAACTCCAACTGAGCAATCTGCAATTTCTTCCACCTCTTTCTCAACTCTGCCTTTTTAACTCCTCCAATCATATTAAATCCATCATTTAGCACATAATCCTCCAAACCAGCCAAACCAAGACTCTTATGAAACAAAAGCTTATTATTCTCTTTCACATTCACAGACACACCATTCTCTTCCTTATCATTGTCAACTTCCATCTTATCTCCTTTTGCTCCATCAAGCAATTCTGCTTTCAAAGCAGCCAATGACTTATTACTCCCTCTTTGATTCTGATTCTTTCTAACTTTTCCATTAGACTTGGAAGCTGATTCAATGACTCCACTAGCACTTTCACTTCCCCACAACTTTTTGGATAAATCATAAGTTTGCTGCTCATGATGCTTCGAAAATATCCTGTCTTTGCCTTTCTTTAAACCTTTCTCAAGATTGTTCTCATACTTTTTCTTCAATCTCCTAATCTTATCCACCAGTTGAGCTTTCGAAATATCCACATGAAGCGATTTCTTGATATAACCGTGAAAAGCATTCATATCTTGATTTGGATCAACATCCATTTTAGTCGAATAATCAATCATTCCATTCAACACAGCAATTTCATCCTCCTCACTCCACAGCCTTTGAAAAAGCTGCTTCTTCGTATCCTCTCCAGGCTTCTTTTGATTCTCCTCATCCGGATCCGCACCCTTCTTTTTAGCTCGTTTCGAGTCTTTCTGACCCTCTGTCTCATTACCACGTTTCGATGCTGGTTTCGACTTCGGTGTTTCCGCCTTCGAGGTTTCCTCCATAGGCTTCGTGGCTATCGGCTTAGGAGTCGCTTCAGGTTCGGACTCCGATTCCGATTCCGAACCGGTCTCCTCAGAGCAAGACGATTTGAAATTAGGTGTGCCGGGAGGGATTTCCGACTTCTTAACAGCCGTTTGTTTCTGGGTTTGCTGCGGCGGAGGAGAGGACGGTTTTGCAGGCTCTTGGGTGTCTTCTTCTTCTTCTTCTTCCCCATCGTCGTCAGAAGAAACTTCCTCAGACGAAGTTTCTTCTTCCTCTTCTTCTGAAGAAACGGCAGATGGCGGTTCTTCTATGGGGTTTGACTTCTTCGGTGCCATTCCGTGACAAGAGCAAGAAGGTATTGCGCGAAGAAGGTAGGGTTTGCGGTGTGGTTTTATAGTTATCAGAACGAAGGCAATAGTAAAATTGAAAGTCTCCAGACAGTGGAAGACGAAGCGCAGGGAATTTAATGAATTAATCAGCGTTGGATTTGAATACTGTTTGCAGTCTTCGAAAATCGGAGGCGTCCAATACTAGCGTAGCCCAGACGATAGGCTTGGACTTTGCCCCATCCTAGGCTCGGACTGTTTGCCACTAATCCGAGTTTCGATTGGGTTTGAATTTTGAAATTGCTTTATTTTACATTACCAAGAGAGATATTAGATGTACAAACTGGATAATAACATCTGGGTCCTTGTAGTTTTACATAGTCACTACTATGAATAAAATATATTTATACAAAAAAAAAAAAGGTTCTCAATAATCCCCCAAAGTGAGTGAAATACTTGTATACAATAATTTGGTAGGTGTTGACAGTTATCACTGATGAGATAGGACAATTGAAATTAACCCAATAATACGTAGTAATATTTATTAGAATGGACATAATATAAGTGAAATTATTTCAAATTTTAGTAGAGATATATGATAATTTCTTTCTTTTTTTTAGTTTAATATCAATTATTACTAATTTTATAAATTTTATTTTATAAATTACTTTTAAAATATTGAAAATGCATTTTATTTAAGAAATAAAATTAACTTTTATCAATAGTTGTAACATTGTTGGTTTACAATAGAAAAGTTTCAAAATGAAATAGACAATATCCCTACTTTTATATAGAATAAATGTTTATAACATGTATTTACCCTTAAGTGCTATGGCAATAATAAATTCTTGTCACCAATACATGTTTTCTAGTAAGAAAAAAAAAATAATTACTTAAGACTATTGAAATGTGAGCACCTAATAAATACAAGTTACACATATTACATTTTTTTTTCTCTTATTATTATAGTCATTTTTATAATTGATTATTTTTAAATTAATATATATATATATGATAAAATTTTATAAACAATAATACAAAGGATATAATTTCTTATAAATTTTATCTATAAAAATTGATCAATTATTGTTACATTATTGTCACGTATCTCTTGTAATTTAATTTTTATTTTATAAAAAATATAAATAATACAATATAATAACATCACACCAATTTGCATGAATGTGTTTATACACAATATATATATATATATTAAATAAGCAGATAAATATTGAGATATACATATTTATTTAAGAATTTTTTATAATAAAATTGTTAAATTAATAATATAATTGGTATCGTGTAAATATAGACAAAAGTGAAATACGAGTTAAATATATATATATATATAAAATATGCATAAATTACTATTTTTTTCAATATAAGTTTTAAGTATAATGATTTGGGTTTTATTTAATAAAATTGTTTCCCATCTTTTAAGTCATCTCTTTTTATTATTATTCATTATGAATTGTAAGCATATGCGGTAATATTTTACCAGACCCGTACATTTAAGAAACGTGTGCATGTATGATAATATTTTGATGGATGAGTACATATATACATTGTTGTGTCATACGTTAAGTTTATACACACACACATATATGTGCACATGCATTATTTTTTTAAATAAATTTTTACATAATTCTTAATAGTTAGTGCAATACATTTTTAATTATTAAAATTAAAAACAATATACATAATTAATACACATCAACATTAATTAAAGTATTATTAATAAATGATATTAAAAATATAAAATGTAAAATATAAAGATTATTGATCTTAACACTTTCTCTTTCTTTCTTTGTATATATTAAATTTATAATGTTAACTATCTCTTGATAAATGTATACTAGTAAATAAAGGGTGAATTTCACTCAAGAATCAACTATAATATTAGAATTTATTATTATATTTATTTTTTTTTATAAAAAAATTTATTTTAAATGTTTTAAATTTTACTATTTATATTTCAGATTTTATATTTTATTTTAGTGTCTCGGCTATTAAATTATTTGGTTTAAATTTTATATTAAATTTTTGCAACCTTTTTATTTATAATATTTTAAATTTTATATTACAAATTGAGTGAATTTCAAATATAGATAGAGATAAAAATTTTACTCAACTTTAACAAAATAGGTATAATATACTTTTTAATAGGTTTAGGATGATTTTAAAAAAATAAAACTAAAAATTTGTTACAAATTTAGTACAAGTTTAAGTGTAAATAAATATCCGTGAGCATTCTTCATGAGTGCCAAAGAAAAATTAGTTGTTAAGATATATTTTTTTAGATAAAAGCACCAATGAGGTGAGGTAAGTTTGTTAACTTTGTTACTTATAAAAAAATATTTTCTTTAATTAACTTATATATTGTTATTCACTATTATTGGAATCATATTGGGTGGATGCTACCATTGTGTAAGTGAAAATGTAAATTTGGTGAGGATTTTTTTCTACTTAAAAATTTTGTTATCAATTTACTATAATCTATAATAATTTAAATTTGTAATGAATTGATAAATGTTATGGTAAAATGGGTTCTTATGAGTTGGTAGAATTTTATTTTATATTTATCATATTTTATGTATAGATTTATAAAATAGTTATGTGCTTTTTTTTTATTTTATTTTATAGAATTGATCAATTTGATATTTATGTTGATGAATTTGATTTTTTAGGTGAGTGGTATGTTTTATTTTAAATCAATGCTTAAAATTTATAAATTTAATTAAGATTATAAGTTTTTAAAGTTTATATTTTATAAGTGTAGTTTAAAAAGTAAAAAAATCCATTAAAAATTTACAAATATTTACATAAATTTAATAAAAATTAAATATATATTAAAATAAGTTTAATAATAAATTATTAAATTTTCTAAGAATTTAAAAAATATTAATATTATATTTTTATACCAAATACAAAAGCTGAGTTAAAAAATATCCCTTTTAAACTCGATTTGTTGCCATCTTTGCTAGGCAAGTGCTTTCACTTGAACTTAAATTTTGGTGGAAAACAATTACGCAGAGAAGAGATTAAAAAAGAGTGCATAGCGTCGGTCATACCAACCACTACAAGCAACAAGTTGCCCAACATAAGCCCAAGATCTTTGCAGGCCTTTTATGGAAATAAACAATTTTGAGTCCAGTATTATAAACGATGCTGATAGAGGACACGTGTGAGAATAAATGGTTATTAAAATTTCACTATCAAAAACATTAGTGATTGTTTTTTTTTTCTTTTTATAAAATTAATTTGGCAAAAAAAAAAAAAACTTTTAAAAAATAATATTTTTATTAAAAAATATATATTATCATAAAATTAAAAACCTTAAATCTCCTACTATAGAAGATAAATGAATAGAAATTAAAATATCATTTTTTAATTATTATTAGTATTATTATTTTTGTAAAAAGTGAATTAATAATTATTTATTTATAAAATAATTTTTTTTTAATTTTAACATAAATAATGATATGTAATATAATTAATAATGAATAATTTAAATTATATTTTAATAATATATAAAAAATAAATTAATTTATATATTATTAATTATATTATATTTTAATATTACTTAAATCAGTGACGGAAAAAGTTTAAAAAAGAATGATAATGCTTTGCGAATATGCTTTAGTGGCGAATCATAAAGGGGGCCGCTTAATTGAAACAAATCAAACGTGATCAGTGGGTTCAGTGCTCAGAATCAATTAGCGTGGGCCCACTGCCAACCCATTGGAATTTGCGAAATGCGATCACGTCCTTCTGCGTTTTGAATGCTGCTCGCGTGATATGTCCGCTTTCAATAGCAGCCAACGGACAGGACAGTAACCGCTTTGGCGCATTACTTTTTCTTTACCTTCTTTGTTTAGAAAATGTGTTCATCAAATTCAATGTGCACAACAAAAATTGAAAATAAAAAGAAAGAAAACGTATTGATCCTAATTATTCTGCTTATGACCTTAGCAAAGATTTATATAACAAGGGGTTGCTCGGTACTATCAATTTTTTCTTAATTTTAAAAATAAAATTTAAACAAAATTAATAAAATACTAAATTTTATCAAATATTTAAATTTATTATTTTTATTCACATAATTTTACAGTGTTATTATCTCAATTTTAAATATATTTTAAGTGTTATTAAAACTAAAAAAAATTGTGATAAAGTTTAAAAAATATTTATAAAAATTGTTAGATATATATATATATATATACACACACACAAAATTTTGGACATATTTAATAATAAGATGCTGTAATGTCTAAATTACATGTATTATTGAGATAAATTTATTAAATATTAAATATATAAAAAATAAAATATTTTTAAATAAAAATTTAATATTATCAAACGCTTCAACTATAATGCTAAATTAAGTACGAGAACATCAAACAAAATCTTGGTTTAGTCTTTTATTATAACAATATGAGGTCAAAAGAGTTGTGTAAAACAGCTGTTTGCGGACAAGTTTGAATAGATTATCTATCAATTGTACCCAAGAACACTAAACGTAAAAGAGACACAAATGTAAGGATACAAGTTAATGTAACAATCAGAAAAAGAAGAAAACCACAAAAGGAGCTGTCAACATTGGGTGCATGTTGTGTCTCCTCCACACAAGTCCACCTAGGTAGCTTATAAAGTCACAAGTACTGAGTACAACGTTAAAGTCGCCGGCGGAGGTTATTAGTATGAAAGCTCCATGGTCAAGTTATGTAAATCCCCATTGAAATGAGGTAGAGAAAGGAGAGAAAGAGAAGAAAAGATAAGCCATTGACTATTGAATAAAATATATAATATATATTTAATAAATTTTACAATTACTATTTTATATTATATATAGTGTTTATTTGGCTAGATTTTTTTATTGGCTAAAAATTTTTTTTTAATGTCAAAAAACTCTTTTCAATTCCTTTTTTTTTTACCCAAAAAAACTATTTAATAATTAAACATATTATTTTGCTTTCACCGGTAGAAACTTAGATTTTGAGATATTGAGAGTAGAACTTTCTCATGTTCTTTAGAATATTAAATTATTTTATTTTATTATAAAAGTTATAAAAGCTTTACTATAAAGATATTCATTCAAATCCATGATTCAAAGAGGGGATGAATTGTGTTTCTAAACATTTTCACAACATAGATAACCAATCTATATTTAATAACAAATAATGTAAATAAGAGTGAGAAAAAAAAAATTAACACAAATTTTGTAGTAATTTGACAACTCAATGACTTACATTCATTCTATAAATTTCAAGTTTGTGTTTTTTTGGTCCTAAAATTAAGTCAAATTTTGCTTTCTCTCATAATTTTAAAAGTGATTCACTCAACTCACTTTTGTAAAAGTAAAATAACTTTTTTTAACTCTTTTTTGTGTTAAAAAAAATTACAAATAAAAATTATATATCAAAAAATCTCTTTAACAAGAAAATATATACAAATAAATAAGTAAAATATATAATAATTATTTATAGTAATTTATAAGCTCAATAATGATTTCCAAGTTTAAAATATTTTCAACAATGATATTTAGAAGAATGTTCAAAATCTAATATCAATGTGTGTAAGATTTTTATTCATAGTTATGATTTAAAACTAGTTATTATAATTTATAAAATTAAAGAATCTAGTACAAACGGTAGATCAATTTAATTAAGCAATCAAATAATTTTTGAAATTTGAAGTACCATAACACAAACTTAAAGAATCAATTGATCAATTTGTGAAATGATCAACCATTTAGAGTAAACGATTGGCTAGTTTAGTTGAACTAAAATTTAACGAGACCAATTGGTTAGATGATTTGAGTAATAGGTTGATTGGTTTGACATTTTCTAGTAATACATTTTACTTTTAAGAATGTTAAAAATCTTGCAAATTAATCCTTATTTAGTTTTAAAAATTTGCAATTAGATCTAAAACTCAAGGTTATAAATAAATTTATTTAAAATGTAAAAATTAAAGTAGAACTTTTAATTTGATCTTTTAAATAAATACATTTATATGTATGAATATTAAGAGAAAATTTGAGTTTTAGTAGATTAATACAAGCAAATACACACAATCATACAATAAATAATTTTACAATATTGTTCTAAGCTTGTAACTTGATTTTTGATTTTAATTGTTCCAAAAAACTTCATCATCATAAATTGATAGAAGTTTTATATTTGTTATCATCAAAATTAGAAGTTATTTGATACTAATGCCAGTATTTATAACAACTAAATAATTTATAATTTTTTTTGATTAAAAATTTTACTTATAAAAGTTCTACTTAAAAAAGATACGCTTTATCTTTAATATTGGTTAGTAGTGTAATTTTAACTTGTATTAGTATTAAACTTAAATAATAAATAAAAAACAAAAACAAAAAATCTTTGAATAATTCATCATTAAATACAACAAAGTTTTCGAATTTATATAAATTGTCATAAATAAATAAAAAATTTGCCTTTGACAAATTGAATTGCTCTTTGACAAGTTTTAACGGAAGATATCCAAAACCTTGTAAATTCTATATGGCAGACTGATGAATTGTGAATTATGAATCATGTCATTTGGATAGTCTATTCTATTAAAGTATGCACTAACGAAAATGGTAATTGATAAATATTTTTTGTTATATATAGTTATCCCAATCCATTTATAACATTTTTTTTCTTTTTTGGAATTAAAAAAATTGGTTGCCACGTCAGGATTAAACAGCCAACGTGGCACAATCTCATTGTAATTAACATGTCAATTTAGTAAAGCGACGAATCCAAAAACACAGAAAAACAACTTGAAATGTTATTAATCCAATATTAATTAATTAATAATAATGAAAAATTTCTCCCAGAAAGCCTTTAGTTCCTCTCTCTTTAAAGTCTGCAAAATTAAAATCACGACGCGAGGGGAGAAAAGGAGGGCAAGCGAGCTTTTAAGGATCGAACGAGTTTCGATTGTCAACGTTTTCAGAACGCCACTGGTAATCTACTTCTCTCTCTATGCATGTTTCTGAAAAACTTCTATGACGAGATGTTCTGAATCTTGTTTGTAGATCGAGTAATTTCTCGGCGTGTTATGGCGTTGCAGCGATAATTTTTTACTCAATTGTTTGTAAATGCGCTGAATCTAGGTTTTTTGCACTTAGATCTTTGCATTTCCTTTTGCTCTGTTTGGTTTCTGATAAAATGTCGCATAAGGATGACTTGTTAGTTGACAGGTTATGCTCACCTTGTTTGTTTTGACGATAATATTCAATATTTCGCTTAATTTAGTGTAACTGACACGATTTCATGGAACCTTGATTTTGTTTTCATACTTGTGTGAGTTTGAAAAGGGATTACATGATATTATTATTAACATTTTGTTTTTATTTGATTTCTACTCTCTTTTCAGGAGACTGATAGTCATATCTATATAGAATCTCAAGTTATTGAGAATTTTATAAGATTTTTTAGATTTTTATTCGAGGTTAAAGGGGTGACTTGGCCCCTTAACGGCGTGGAGAGTGAATTCATCAAACACCATGATGATGGATGATGATATGGAGAAAGGCGGTTTGGGGACCTACCAAGATCGGCCGAGGACATTCCCTAAAATGCGTAGTAGACCTTATGTTCCTTTGGTGAGCACTGGAGTTGCAATTTTTTGTACTTGTCAAGTCTTGGAGAAATTTCTTACATTTCTTCTTATATTGTTGTCATCAATCATGCCTTTGACACCTATAGGAAGTATTTATTAGATGTGTCACCCTTTTAAGAATAGAGAAAAAAATCAGATGATAAGATTTAAATTTTTACTAGAAAAGAAAAGGTAAAATGTGGAGTGATTGATCAGGAAATATGCCCAAGCTATACAATTTTAAGTGAAGATCTAGTTTACTCCTTTAGAACCTAAGCCAAAGCCTTGGGAGACTATTCAAGAAAAAGATTTATTTAGGTGAGTAAACTACAGGTGGAAAAAGTGTAACATCTGCTATATGTTTCCTAAAGGTCTGACAATTTTTTTTTTTTTTTTATATATATATATATATATATATATATATAATGTCTTCAGGTGTGCAATAATATTTATGAATTTTCCTAAATTTTGGCGGTAAGATACTTTAAATTTGGTGAATGCTTTTGTGGCATTCACTAGTTAATATCTATGGCTTTATGATGTTTGTTCATAGCTAACTTCTTGTTTGCTTATATGATCTTTTCTATTTGCCTCATCATGTAAACTCTATTGATCCTTTTTACAGATTTTTCGAGTCCTCATGGGAATCAACGTTCGTGTTCTTTTTGTACTCCTGTTGTTGGGTTTGGTTGTAATCTTTTACACCGGGGCGAGTGCTTCTCCTATTATTGTGTTCGTCTTGTCAATTTGCATTGTTACCTTCATCTTTTCTATGTATCTTAGTAAGTGGGTACTCTCAAAGGATGAGGGGCCTCCTGAGATGGCTCAGGTACTTTTTCCTCAGTGTTTAGCTCATTATATCTATTCAATTACAGAAATTAAAGTTTTTTACCTAATGATTCTGGATAATGCACAGTATAATTTGTCCCAGCAAAAAGTTAAAAAAGAGAATAATCTGAAGTCTTTCTCCATCATTCATTTACTTTTTTAAGTTGTGGGCGAACTGAGTTGAATTCACCCAGAAATTGTGTTTTTATATCTTACTTTAGTGTGTATTTGCATAAGACTTGTTCTATCTATGTCTTAACTTTTTTCTCTCTCTTTTTCTTTTTCTTTCCTTCTTTTCTTCTTCACTTGTCTAAACTTATTTTTATTTTTTCCTGATCTTATTATGGTATTTTATAGATATCAGAAGCGATACGAGATGGTGCTGAAGGCTTCTTCAGGACCCAGTATGGAACTATCTCTAAGATGGCATGTTTGCTTGCACTGGTGATTTTTAGCATTTACCTGTTTCGCAGTACAACCCCTCAACAAGAATCTTCTGGCATTGGGAGGTGAAAATATTGTCAATATCAATTATGAGTAATTTTAGTTTACCTGCTAGCTAATTTTTCTTGTATAAAATCCTGCTAAAAAAAACCAATGCTCTTGGTTTACTGGCTGATGCAGGTCAACATCTGCCTGTATTACTGTTGCCGCATTCCTTTTGGGGGCATTATGTTCAGGAATTGCAGGGTATGTTGGGATGTGGGTGTCTGTTCGTGCAAATGTTAGAGTGTCCAGTGCTGCAAGACGGTCTGCAAGAGAGGCATTGCAGGTTGTTTCCTTATATTGTATGTTGTCTTTAAACAGTTGCAGATATGTATCTAACCTGCCAATATAATGTTCAGGTAGCTGTTCGTGCTGGTGGTTTCTCTGCTATTGTGGTTGTTGGTATGGCTGTAATTGGTATAGCCATCCTTTAT
Organism: Khaya senegalensis; assembly: GCA_032402905.1. Lineage (NCBI taxonomy): Eukaryota > Viridiplantae > Streptophyta > Magnoliopsida > Sapindales > Meliaceae > Khaya > Khaya senegalensis. Next base: position 2,450,455 of record CP135548.1, on the reverse strand, counting down.
GCCACATTTTATGTTTGGCTGGGGGTGGATACACCAGGTTCAATGAAGGTTACAGATTGTAGGTGTCAATTCCCTTTTTACTGCAATTTATTCATGAAAAACAATAACACTTAACAAGTGCATAAGATTGTGGTTTTTATTTCCTTATGCATTGTCATGTGTTTGAAAATAGGAATTTCTATCTCATCTTTATCTTCTCAAGATGATGATGTTGCTGATTGTTCCATGTTCTGGAGGGATTTATTTTGCTTTAGCATGTGATGTAATTTTATACACATAAAATATTGTAATTTGTTATCTCAGAATATTGTTGATTATTGCCCTTTGTTGCTGGGAATAGACTTGTAGCTATCTCTGTCAACAACTTTTTGCATGTTTTGGGATTGCTTGATAAACATGCTGTGAATTGGCTAGTTATGGGTGTGAAAAGAAAATGTTATGGGTGTACTTTTGCTCTGTATACTAAAAAAAAAAAAAGGATTAAGGCTTTTGAGATAATGGCAACTTTTTGGAATATTATCGTCCCTTGTATGATATAGTTTAGTTTGTTATATGAGCCTTTTTGCTTGTGGAGTAGTTGTCAATTGAAGCAAGCCACAAATCTTGCTATGGATTTTAACTTGTCTATTGTCTGCACAGCTCCAACAAGAAAAGTAAGCCTAAATTGTTTTGCACAAACTGATCATCTTACTGCATCTAGATTGATTTAATATAGGAGTTAATGTCATTTCCAATGCTAACATGCAATATGTTTTCAAGATAGCATGCATATATTGTATGGGTAACTTTCTCTGTTTTATATGTTCAACTGTATATCTCTTTGCCCCAGAGTTATAATGAGCAATTGTGGTTAGTTTTTGTTTGTAGACTTGTTAATTACAAGCTTATTCTTCTGTTGATTTGTTTCTTGTTCTTTTCCAGTGCCACTTCTTCTTGTGGGATATGGTTTTGGGGCTTCATTTGTGGCCCTCTTTGCTCAGTTGGGTGGTGGAATATTCACAAAAGCAGCTGATGTTGGTGCAGACCTTGTTGGAAAAGTGGAGCAGGGAATACCTGAAGATGATCCTCGGAATCCTGCTGTTATTGCAGATTTGGTAATTCTTATTCACTTTGTTGTGATTGTTATTGAAGAGCCTGTGCATTTATTACTGCATCTTGTTAAGCATTCGATTTTTGTATATTGTCCTAATTAACAGTTTGAGGATATATTGTGTAAACTGGAAGTACATGTCCACAGTTTGGGGCATAAAAAAGTGTTGACACTGAAATTAGCAGTACATAATGCACTATACCTTGCATTGTGCTTTGTGCCACTGCATGGTGACAACAAAACTATTAAGTTGGGCATAATGCATGCATTACAGTAATTCCTCTCAAACTCACTTATTTGCTTGTGTACCGTGAATAATATTATCCCAATTTGATGTTCAATTAATTGAATTTTATCTTCACTGGTGCATGTGTCATATGAAGTTCGGAGTTGTGACCAGAATAATTGGTGTTTTCAGATATTTTTAGCTGCACTTGGAATCTGTTGATTAGGGGACTGCTGACTTTATGGTTTTGCAGACTTTTTCAAACCCTCAGTTTCTATATGTGTGGTGATCATTGGGCTTGCTAACTTTTGCTTCATGTTCAATATAGTAGGTGTATTTAATTTCAATAGCAATAGATACTCAATTTACACCTTTCTGAGATGGCATAGGGAAGTTTGACAAATTTTATACTGATTTTAATGGAGATCTATTCATTAAATATTTATCTGTGAGGCTGCAAAAGAAGCTGAGAAGCACAAGCTGCCTATATTGTTGTGCAGTGATTTTGTTTTTCCCTTTTAAGCAGTTATGGCTTTGCATCTGCATGTGTGCTTAACATTCATACCATTTTATCTGTTATTACAGTTAATTTTCTCTTGTTGCAGTTAAGAAACTTCACAATAGAAATTCTACAGAAGAAGTTTTTTGTAATTGCTATGTTCTGCTGAACTTGATGGTTTTGTTTGATAATTGAACTAATTGATTGTTTGAATGAATTTATTGCTACATTGAAGGTTGGAGACAATGTAGGTGATTGTGCTGCACGAGGTGCCGATCTTTTTGAAAGCATTGCAGCTGAAATAATCAGTGCTATGATACTTGGGGGAACAATGGCTCAACGTTGTAAGATCGAAGGTAAATAAAGTTTCCTTTACTGTTATAATTTTTTCCACTCTAAGGTTGTTTTATATTCATATATATATATATATATATATGCATGCATGAATATTCAGGCACAATATCTCTGTCATACAAATTTCTGTCTTGTAAGTATGACATTTGATTCAAGGATAGAGTTAATGAGTATGATATACCTAATGTGTTGTTTACGTGGTTTACCCATTTTATTATGTATCTGTAGTAGTGTGAGCAGCAAGTGTAATTCGAGAACAGTATGTAGCTAAATTAGGATTATTGGCTTTCTTTGTTGCTGTATGGCACGTCTGGTAAACTGTATCAGTGCATAGTTTAATTTTGGTCTGCCCCTTGAATGTATTAATGGTTCAATCTAACAGTTTATCTGTTTATTTAGTTGACTCACCATGTCATTTGTTCTCCGTGCAGATCCATCTGGCTTCATCTTGTTTCCTCTTGTTGTTCATTCTTTTGATCTGGTTATCTCATCCATTGGAATACTCTCAATTAGGAGCACACGTGATTCTAGTCTAAAGGCACCTATTGAGGATCCAATGGCAATTCTTCAGAAAGGATACTCTGTTACAATAGTCCTTGCTGTTCTGACTTTTGGTGCGGTAATATATCTTCTGTCATGGGCTTACATTTATATTTTCTTCTAATACAGCCTGCTGCAATATTACTATTTTCTAATGCGATCATCTTCTACAGGAGTATATTGGCATTGCCTTCATGTTTGGATTTGACTGGGCATTGAAAGCCACTATTCTATTTGTGGTTTGTTGGAGTTCTGACTCGTGCTTTTGATGTTGTTGTTTGGATTACAGTCTACTCGTTGGTTACTTTATTCGGAGCAAGCGCCTTCTGCATGGTTGAACTTTGCCTTGTGTGGGCTGGTCGGCATCATCACAGCATATATTTTTGTCTGGATCACCAAGTACTACACTGACTATAAGTATGAGCCTGTGCGCACATTAGCTCTTTCTAGCTCCACGGGGCATGGGACTAACATTATTGCGGGAGTCAGTTTGGGCCTGGAATCAACAGCTCTTCCTGTTCTTGTCATCAGTGTGTCTATTGTGTTAGCTTACTGGTTGGGTCAAACCTCAGGACTGGTGGATGAATCTGGAAACCCAACTGGTGGATTGTTTGGCACAGCTGTAGCAACAATGGGAATGCTTAGCACTGCTGCCTATGTTCTAACAATGGATATGTTTGGCCCAATAGCTGATAATGCGGGTGGAATTGTAGAGATGAGTCAGCAGGTAACACTATGGTACTTGTTGCATTTTTGTGTTTTCTCATCTTGTTTGGTCAATATAGTTAAATAAACATGTCTTGTACAGCCGGAAAGTGTTAGGGAGATCACTGATGTTCTTGATGCTGTTGGGAATACCACAAAAGCAACAACTAAAGGGTTTGCCATCGGATCAGCAGCACTTGCATCTTTTCTTCTGTTTAGTGCTTATATGGACGAAGTTGCTACATTTGCAAATGAGCCTTTTAAACAGGCAGGCACAACTGTCCTTTTGCTATGTCAGTTGGCTCCTACTCTAATTCTTTAGGGATGCTTACCTTACTTCGGACATCTAATTGACTTTCAGGTGGATATTGCAATTCCGGAAGTATTTGTCGGTGGATTGTTGGGGTCCATGCTTATTTTCTTATTTAGTGCATGGGCATGTTCTGCAGTTGGCAGAACTGCTCAGGAGGTTGTTAATGAAGTAAGAAGACAGTTCATTGACAGGCCTGGTATCATGGTGAGTATAAGTTTCTCTAGTATTTTCTTTGTTGTAGTTTCACTCTGAACTGACTGATAATACTTTTTACATGCTCACTGTAGGAGTATAAGGAGAAGCCGGATTATGGTCGCTGTGTTGCAATTGTAGCATCTGCATCTTTGCGGGAGATGATAAAACCTGGTGCCCTGGCTATAATATCACCTATAGTGGTTGGTGGGTTGAGCTCATCCTTGCAATTTTTTCCTTCTCTAGTGTATCATCAGTGTTGTCAATGGAGGCATTGTTCTCAGAAGTTTCGGTTGAGCTCATCCTTGCAATGTGTATTGAGGTCTGTTTGTGTTTCTTGCAGGTCTTCTGTTCCGGATTTTGGGATACTATACGGGACATCCTCTACTTGGGGCTAAAGTTGTGGCTGCTTTGCTGATGTTTGCAACAGTCTCTGGCATTCTGATGGCTCTTTTCCTGAATACTTCTGGAGGTGCGTGGGATAATGCAAAGAAGTTCATAGAGACTGGGGCTCTTGGAGGCAAAGGTAGTGATACTCATAAAGCAGCAGTCACCGGCGATACGTAAGTCTTCTTGTCTTTCACCCCTAATCTCTCTTTCATTGTTTAATTGTAGTTGAAACCCGTTAAGTCATTTATCACAGCGAGAAAAGCGTTCTAGTGTAGTACTTGTGATGGCAATAAAAGAAAAAGGCTAGTTTGAGTGTTTTTTCTCTGCTCTCTCTATTTGTGCATCAATTACTAGGTGCAGTTTACTGACCTTTCTTTAAGAAAACAAATGCTTCAATCTTTTTAAGAAAACAAATGCAACTGAATATCTGACCAAAATAGGAAGATTCTCTTGCCCCCCGTTTAGTAGAATTTTAAAAGATATTATGACGATGCCAACATACCGTGCCTCATTTCCTTTTCCTGACGCTGGCAAAAGGATTAAAAGTTAGTAGTTTATTTCATTGCCTATAGATTTCTGATTTTGTGGGGGTATTTTGTTGGTGCAGTGTGGGAGATCCATTCAAAGACACAGCAGGACCTTCACTTCACGTTCTGATAAAAATGCTTGCAACCATAACGCTAGTCATGGCTCCGGTGTTCCTGTGAGAGTTGTTAATGATACCTCTTACATTTTGTAACTGGAATATACAGCAGCAGGAGTAGTCACCCGTTACCGTTGGGGAATCCAAAGATATTTTGCAAATATGGATAGATTAGGTACTTTGATGTATATCAATTAAGGGTGCCCTGACTGATTGGTAGTCTGTCATACAAATATATATACATATATATTTTTTTCTAACTTTGGGACTGAATAAGAGAGTTGTGTTACAGGGGGTCTACTTCGTCTTCTTTGTATTCTAAAGTTCACTAGCAGTCACTCTATTTTTTGTTATTCTAGTTTTTTGTAACCTAAATGATGTTAATTCAAATAAATTTTCTTAGTTTTTTTTGTTTAACTCTATTAAAAAAAAAAGGGAAGAGTTCTTTACCTTCTATGCAAATGTCATTCAATTCTTATTCCAACATGTTGCTCACCAAGTCAACCTCATATTTGTTAATAATTAATTTCCTCCAATATATCTACTAGATTAATTTCTAGTGCAAATAAGTAAATAAATAGGTAGGAGATGACATAAAGTTCCAACATAATTTTGATAAGAAACCGAAGTTTACTATTGTACATTCATTTTACTGTATTTTAACAATGATAAATGCTTAGTTTTTTAAAAAGAATTTTCTTAAAATCTTGTTGACGACTAATCTATTTGTCAGCAACTGCTATAATTAGTACTCCATTTTTTAACATGGATCATCCATATATATATACAAACTAAATAAATCATCTGAGAAGACATAATTTAGTTTTGAATGTTTAAGATATTTGTTAAAGAATTGAATTTCAGTCCTTAAGCCGCTCGCTGTACAGCCTAAGTTGAGTGGGTGAAAATCTTGGATTAAAAATCCTAGAGAATTGATTGATGAGTGTACTATGTGTTCATGGTTAATTAGTTGTTATGTATTAATTTAAGAGCATTGAATATACTAACTTATTTTATATTAACTAATGCAATGATATTATATCATTGTTAAATATTTTATATTTTTATGAGAATAAACAAAATAAATTATATAATTTATGTAATAATAAATATATGATATTAGAATCGCATCCCGAAATAATGATTTACATAACTGAAACGATAAGTTTCGAATCACGTAGCAGAAAATCAAAGACTAACATCCTCCATTCCTCCTATAGCAAATGAGGTTAAAGAAATGAGAAATAGTGAGAAGGTATAAGACTAATGATATGCTCCGGCACCTTCATGTTTTCCAGTGTGATATGCTCAATTAGAATTTCTATCACTCACCCCATGGTCATAGTACTCAGAGTTCAAAATGTAAAACCAATATGGCTTTCTAACACTGCAAGGATGAGAGGAAACAGAAATCTGCTCACGACAGTGATAGGCACGAAAAAATTGAAGTGCTTAAGCCAAAGAGTCCATGCTTCATTTGTGGTAGATAGCATTGGGCACGAGATTGCCAGATAAGGTAGTAGTACGAGATTCCATGCTATAGAATCTCTTTTGAGTGAGCAAAATAAGACACACTTAACAATTTATCGAGAGAAGTTGTCAAAATACTACATGGGTGAGCTGTGCTAAAAACTAACTCTATGAGATCTAGCTCACATACTTGCAGAGTAAAGCATGATCAGAACACCACTTGAAATTTTTAAGTTGAATTCAAAAGCCCCTTAACAATCTGGATAAACAACCTTCGTCTAGTTGTATTGGCAACAAATTCTGGGCATCATGCCAGGACCAAAATGTATTAAAGATTAAATTTTAAATGTGTTCACAAAACCTTTAATGCTAATAAGTTTGAATTATTCAGAAACAAGTCTCAATCTTAGAGTAAGATATTTGAGCTTAAAAGGGTGTTGAAGTTGATGGAACTCTTCATGTGTTCCTTCATGCAAGCCCAAGTTAAAAGGTACTAAGCCCTATTCTTTAAAACATAAATGTGCCCAAAAACAATGCATAACTAAAGCAAATGCACAATAAGAAAGCGAGGTAGTTGAAGACAGTACAAAGCAGCATTGCAACACCTCACAACAGCAATCTGTAGAGCAACCTTAGTCTGCCATTTTTCTAGATTTCTTCTTAGACAAATTCTCACTTTATGCTTTTAAGGCAACCGAGTTTTTCATACTTTATAGGAGTATAAGTATTCATTCTTTTTGGATACTTGTAATCAAGCTATGAAACTTGAGTTTCCTTAACATTTTTAATACAAAATTCGTAGCAAGATAGCTTTACTTAAACCACTTTAAAACCCCAACTCATTCAAACAAGTCAATTCAAGTTAAAAAAATTAAAATAAAAAAACAAATTAATACCAAATCTCACAATGGTTGATGAGTCAGCCTACAAGGCCATATCATGGCCATGCAATTAGCCTTCGAAGCCACGCTCAATTTTAGGCAAGTTGATGGTTTGAATCTATCAGTCAATTTCTATGTTTGAATCCACAGAAGATAGGCGAACTTAGATATGACAAGTGGGTCAGGGCCGTAATCCATGAAGCTCGGCTTGGCTTGGGCTCATGACGAGCCTAGTGCTATCAGTCAAACTCTTTTGTGCAGCCTTAAACACTCAACTTAAAACTATTTGCGCTAAGCCAGTCTTGCTTCTTATAAACACCGAAGCTAAAAACAAGCATAAGAAAGAGAGGAAGACAGCATAAGATTTTCAAAGGATGTTTTGCATAAAATGCTGGAATGCTTTAGCCAAATGTGGCCTTATTCATAAGGATTCATACATACATTAAACAGTTGAGATTAAACTCCTAAAATCTTATTCAATGGTCTAGAATGAGATATTTTAATATAATTTTTAAAATTAAAAAATTTTACCATACATGATGATTCTTTCAATTATCTTACAATCTCTAAATAATTATATATCTTATTCGATGGTCTAAAATGAAATATTTTAATATAATTTTTAAAATTAAAAGATTTTACTATACATGGTGATTCTTTCAGTTATTTCACAATCTCTAGATAATTATATAAATACTTGATTTATCTAAATTATCTAATGATTGAAACATATCTTCTAGATGTTGGGCCAATTTAGCACATGAATTTGGATAAAAGTTTAAGGAGTGATATTTTCTCCTACCCAATCAAGCGACGTCCTTGTCGTATCTCCTCTAGTAGCCTTGAACTTTATCTTTAAATTGTCATAAGATTGTCTTAAGTTTCCATTTTGCTTTGCTATTAGATAAACCCTTTCACATGACAAAATACTCATGCTTAGATAATAGTTGCTTCTCTAAACTATTTGGTCATCAAGGATGATCTCCGCTTCCTTGTTGAAAGTAGCTTGGATGCTCAAAGATACTTACTTTAGTTCGTTGTGCTTAGAATCATCTACGTCTTTGCGATAAGGCTTCAAATAACTTAAATGAAACACCAGATGCAATCTAAGCCTTAAAGGTAGTTCCACTTTATATAACACATTGTCCACCCACTTTACAATTAAAAATAGACCCTCGTACTTCTAAACTAGCTCTTTATATGGCAAACGTTTGGACTTATATTGGGAGAGCAAACTTTTCATAAGCACCATGTCTTTGGCATTAAGCTCCACATTCTGCCACTTTTTCATCCACTTTGTCGCTTTATCAAGTTATACTTGTACAATGTTAGTTTACTCATGCCACGATTTATTAACATTGTATATTGTGAGGTAGTGCCATTTATAGTTTAAAACAGGTATATGTGTGATATACATTTTTTAATTAAATTAGGATATTATTTAAATTTATTTATTTATTTATAAGTTTAAATTTTTGTTTAAGCATTAATAATGATAAGATGTGATATGATTTTAATTTTATTGTTTGAATTTAATTTTTAAGTTTTAAAATTTTTAAACATAAATAGTAATAAGAAGTGATTAAAATTTTGAAAGAATTTTAATTTTTTTAAAAGAAGACGGCGATGGCGGCGACGACGATAATAATATAAACACGATCTTTTTCTCTTTGTCTTCTATATTATTTTTCACACATGAAATAAAAAAATTTATTTTAATTTTACGAATTGTTAAAACTTTTGGTTAAGAGAGGTAGGATTTAGTTATCTTTTTATGAATTATCCTTTGTTTCAATTATTGTTTTTATATGTTTTAATCTAGATTAAATAGAATTACTACTATTATTGAAATGGCTCAAAAAGCCAATCCTTTGATTTGTGTAATGTCTAGGATGATGAAACAATATGATAAATTGATAAGAGAGTTTACTCGTGTTAGGGGTACTACATAAAATGTGAATACAAAAGGGCAATATAGTAATAATGAGATTAGAGCTACAATAACGCTAGAGTAATTTAAGAAATTAAGACCACTAACATTTTAAGAAACAACCAATCCATTTGTTGCTGAGGCATGGTTAAAGCAAATGGAGAAGATTTTTACTGCCGTGGGGTGCGACATTGATCACAGGGTTATGCTAGCATTATATGTACTTAAGGGTGAAGCAAATCTTTGGTGGGATGCTAAGGCTTGCCTTTTGAGGGCTTGTGGGATTCCCATACCCATTTTAAAAAAATAAGTAATAACTTTTAAACAGTATATAAAAGAAAATACTAATTTTTTTTTTTTTTGACAAAGCAAACATTCATCGGATATATACTTATTTACAATATATACAAAATATCAAAAATATGATTTATAACAAAAGTACAATTAATACAGCGTCAAAAGCTAGTATACCCAATTCTCTTGACAGGTCACTGTCCTGAGGGTTTGTCCGGTTCCACTGCCCTACTAGCTATACCTGAAAATCATTTCAACCACGGAGTGAGTAATTTAAAATTACTCAGTAAGAACTATAAAACCCAACAAAATAATTTAACAAACTATAATATTCCAACCATATAAATAATAACTAATCAGGAAAACAATATATTCTGTATATCCTCGTTACACAGCAACCAGTTATTAGGACTAATCATCCTAACTACGCAATTAATAATTCAATGAGGATATTACGAATAATCATAGTATTGTACCACTTTCTTTTGTACATTTTCTACCCGTCTGTTCTAATTATATTATCCTGTTCTCTTTTCATTTAATCAGTCATTTTTAGGCAAACTATGAATTTTGACCACGTTATTTATCTTGCACACCAATACATAAATAAGTTGGGCACAATTATAATGTTACCATGGGTTCATCATGCCCTTAAGGGCGCCATGGCGAACTGCCGCTTCCTACCATGGGTTCAACGTGCCCAAAGGCGCCATGGAGGACTGCCGTGGTTTCTCACGTACTATTTCGGACACCACAAGGACGACTGTGGGTTCCATGTGTCCCAAAGAGCGCCACAGTAAATAATAAATCATTATTCCATTTTGTCCTAAGCGGCTCTGCCAGTGTGCAAGAAAATTCCATACCTTAAGGATATTGGCTACTTATACTTTTCTTCACAATTCATCATATGTTCATATTACCTATTTACCCTTTACTATTACTCAAGGACTTTTTAGTAATTTATTAAAATTCTAATAATCAAATATACAACATTTTTATAATTTCTACCCAATATAAAATAATTTATACCTATCGACACCTTTCAATACCTACCCATTGATGTACCACCAAATCAATTATAAAAATAATATTCCTAATAATAACAATAACCAATTTAT
>CP135548.1:2416341-2439765 GCA_032402905.1 Khaya senegalensis | reverse complement strand
CAATTACGATACATATATATATATATATATATACACACACACATACACTCACGCACACATCTACGTACATACCTATATTAAGGTATTGCTACATTAAACATAGATCGCCGGAAAGGTATTTTAAAATACCTCTTTAGACGATGGATGTTGGCGGACTAAGACGTGACTATAAGGAATATTTAATCATTAATTTTTCACAATTACAATTTTATATATATATACACATACATATCTACACACATATTTAATCAACCACTTAAAACACTTCCAAATTTCACACTCATACCCATTCTCCGGCAATGGGATTTTCTTTTATATATATATACACACATATTTAATCAACCATTTTAAATACTTCTAAAATAATATAATTTAACACTAAATATACAATACCCAAAATTGACTATTTTGCCCTTTTTCTATTTTTCTTCCATTTTACACATCTAAACCAATTCCTACCAATTCCATTTATTCCCAATACAATTATTAACACATAAACACATCAAAAATATCATAATTTAACAATTATGAACAGTAACCCGAAATGGACTATTTTACCCTTTTTTCTATTTTTCTTCCATTTTTCACATCTATCCCAATTTCTACCAATTCCATCTATTCCCAAACACATTTATACACATTTAAACATATCAAAACACATTAAAATCAAACATTTAAGTACTCTATAAATAGTGACCGAATATGTCCAATTATGCACAAACTAAATTCTTTCTTATTTATACAATTCTATCCACTTCAATATATTTTACAAATACTCAATTTTACAATTTAGGCATCAATTCTACAAAACCCCTAAATTACAAAATTAGGGTTTAGGGTTCTTACCTCAAATTCAAATATGATGATTATGGCACCAAATCCAAGCTAAAAAAACCTAAAATTCCATTTAATCCATAAAATTATTATTTAAATAATATTTTTCAACAACTCTAAAAACTAAACTTAATAAAATCAAGAAATTTTACCGTCAAATTAAAGCTCTCGACGCGTAGAATAAGTTTTCCTTCTGCGGTAACGTAATTAAACGGGCGGATTAAAAGATTTTGCTTGATTTCTTTGCAAAAAGTTGAAAGAAAAAGAAATAGGAGCTCTCGGGAAAGAGAAGAGAAAAAGGGTGAATTGACTTCAATTTTGAAAAGTCAACCATTCTTATCCACATTCATATTTTTAAAAATTATACTATTGCCCAACAACTTTTCAAAACTTCCATTTGACTCCTAAGAAAATTATGAGGCTACCTAGGCTATTTTCATATTCTTTCACTTTAGTCCATTAGATTTTAGTGACACGAAATTCAAAAATTCCTTATGAAATGACCATTTTGCCCATAGGGAAGAAAATTGGTCATTTTGGTCATTTTCTTATCTTTTCTAAGGGTATTCTTGTCTAAATTCGATTTTGTTTCTTTCTACGTGCTTCTAACAATATTTCTAACATTATTAGAAATTTAGATTTCAATATGACCTTTGTGACATTGGTAGATTGACCATTTTACCCCTTTCCGATAAAATTATCATTCTATTTATTTTTTTTTCGACAAATTAGCAATTCTTACCATTTTAAAATTATCCAACCTATATTTTTTTTCAGTAATAACTAAAATATAACCCTTAACTCAATCGTCTTTCATTTGATCTATCAACGCTCATTCAAAATGACAGTTTTGCCCTTTACTGCTATTTTGACCCATTTTTTGCTAAAATTGCTCTAACTAGAGTTCCAAAAATTTTCTTATGTATTTCACAGCCCAAAACTCAAAATATATTACAAAAATAATTATACTAAGGTTTTAGAGGAATATCTAAATTTGAGGATGTCACAGGGCTTGATCGAATGAAAGGTCAATCATTTAGGATATGTTTGTAAAAGTCTTTTTGAAAAAATTTTTTTTTTGGATTGAGTTCAAGATATGATGGAGGCTGATTTTGTGAGGCTAACATAAGGGTCAAAATCTGTGACTGAATATAAAGAACAATTTATAACTTTATCACGATTTGCTCCTACATTGGTGCAAATATAGACGTTTCTTTAAGGCGTTATGTCTATTGATCAAATCTCGTCTTTCTATTTTCACACTAAATGTATATGTTGACTTATTTGATCAAGCCATTATTGCTAAGAAGGATTTGATTGAAGCTCAAGCAGCATGAAATAAGAAAGGTAAGCAAAACCATTATTGTCATATCCCCAAAATTAAAGTTCATGATTTAAGGTTTATTATAATAATTTAAACTAAAAGAATTGTGATTCTAGATATTTTAGTAGAGTTTTTCTTACAATATAGATACTACAAATGTAAACTTATAAATTTTAAACTTTTGTAATGCTTTCAATATCTATCATAAAATTCTAAATTACCATCACAACAACTCATCATACCGAAATTTAATACATTATTTTAACTAAATATGTACAATCTCTAATTTGTTTACATGTTTTTAATAAATGCAATATATACAACAAAAATATTCTTCCAAAATATATTTAGCAAAATGATGAGTTTTTCTCCATGTTCACTTAACTTTTGGCTGCTCTAAGAGAATTTGAAAAATAGGGAGTGCGTTAAAGTCTAGTAAATATTTACATATAAATGACGGCTTTAAAAATAATAAAAAAATTATTATATTTTTAATTATTTATTTCATAAATATGCATAAAAATAATAATGATAGTAAAGTAACAATATAATTTAGTTATCATTATATGCAATGTATAATTTTGGGGCACTATTCTCAAAGTTTACCATCAAAAAAATGTGTAGTCTATGTATTTTAAGGATTCTATTGTTAGTATATGTTCTAAATCTAATAGTATTTTAGATGTTTGACATATTTGTATCATAATATTTTGATTTATATATATCATTTGATTATTTGATTATTATATATTTAACAAATATAATAATATTTTTAAAATAGTAAATTCAATTAGTTGGACACTAATTTTAAATGTTCTTAATCAAATATTATTGTGAATAAGATAATAATAATGTATAGAGACTAGTATGTGTAATGACTGATAACAACATGTATGTGTTATGATATGAGATATCAAGTCAACACATGGGTACAAATTAGTGAATTAATTTATTGGACCAACCTAGCATAAGAATGTTACGTAAATTATTATATGAGTGTCATAAGTCTTTTTCATAGTGATAATAGTGTATATGATTCTTAAACTTAAAGTCATTATGGTTCATAATATAAAGAATTACATATTTTGATATTTTCAAACGTTATCTGTAACAAGATAGACTATAAAAAAAATAAACAAATATATCATAACTCGTATAAAGGGATGTGCATGATCAAAATAGAATTTATCTATTTTATATAATGAGAACGATATCTTGGACCCTTCAATTGAGTGAGATTTTAAAAAATGTATGGTCATACTTAAATAAGTTAATATGTGATATTGATTTCATTTGATAGAATAAGTCTATTTAGGATATTAAAGAAATATAAATTAACATCACAGATAAGGTAAAGTTAACCACCGACATTCTCGTCACTTGGGTAGTTATGATATGTTACTAAATACCGTTCATTACTTGTAACACTAAAATTAAATCTTAGTATTACTGCTAACGTAGCAAAAATCTATTAGATTGCACATTAAGATCGGGAATAATATATATATATATATATATATATATATATAAAATCCTAAATAGGTTTAAAATTTGTTGAACTATTTGAATATTAATTTTAATTAATTCATTATGTAAAAATTAGACTAAACTTATTAGTGCCTACTTTACTAAATAAATTAGATCTTATAAGAAAGTCAAAATTAAAAACCTAAAAATAGTAATATAAATATATGATATTTGTGTTTTAAAGGTATGAGTAGAATTTATTTTTTACGTCTTTACTCTTGAGAAGAGAAGAACACACAAAAGATCATACACTCAAATCATAAGAGTTAGTGCTCCGAATTTGTTTTTTGTGTCTTTACTCTTAAGAAGCGAAGAACATACAAAAAATCACACACTCAAATTATAGGAGTTAGTACTCCAAGTTAAATTCCTGATCGTATAGATACCATAGAGACGTAGATGCAATTAATCTGTATTTGTGGATTGAAAAAGAAAAAAAATATCTAACTCGAGGTATATACATATTTATTGTATTGAATTATATATGAATGATAAAATTAAGGTTTGTTGCATGGATTTTTAAAGTAAATCGTTTATTATGTGTATTATCTGCTGTGTATATGTGTTAGTTTGCTTACACTCTAAATCTAGATACCACTACTCATGATTTCAAGTTTGTGGACTTTCACCATAGGACTGAAATCAAATACATAGTTATTGGTGCTAAACAAAAAGCTATATTCTATTCCATAGTTCAAGCATACAGTAATAACAAAATAATTTATTCACATCATTTCATAATTTATTCATAACAAAATAATTTATTCATATCATTTCACAATGTATTATAATATTAAAAATATAATGTAATCATAACGTTGTTATTAAATTCTTGAAAAGTTTATACAAAAATAATAATATTGAAACATGACATTTGAATATTAATCTCCAAGTCACACTTTCAAAATAAAATATCAACATTCATTTTAATTTAAAAAATTAGTATGCTATAAATAAATTCATTTTATTTTTTTTTTTAAAACCCTTTAGTATAAAATTATGTATTTCAGTTTTAAAATATTAAAATAGTTAATTATATGTGAAGTACTTACCTAGATATAAAAAAAATCAATAGTTTTATGATTCTCTCGCTTTATCTTGTTTCTCCCTATCATCACCTAATATCATTTTACCAAATTAATGTATAATCACTAAAATCAATTAATAACTTATACTATTTATATTAAAATATAAATAAATTTTAACTTAAAATTAAATTAAAATTTGGTTTAAAAAGTTCTAAAATTTTGACTTCTAAAATTAATAATAATAATTTAATGAATATAATTTTTCAAACTTATTTGGATTGATTCGTTATTGTCTTCATTGACGATATACCGATATACTTGAAGAGTAGAGAAAAGCACGTTAAGCATTTAATGATTGTTTTTCAAATGCTTTGCGAGAAGAAATTCTATGCAAAATTTAAAAAATACCATCTTTGGATAGATAAAATTACATTTTTAAGACAGATGGTGACAAAAAATGGAGTATTTGTCGATCCTACTAAAGTAAAGGCTATTGTAAAATAGAAACAATTTACTAATGTCTTTGAAGTTAGAAGTTTTTTAGGTTTAGTTGGTTATTATCGGTACTTTGTTAAGGGTTTCTTTAGTATTTCAATGCCATTGACAAATTTGATTAAGAAAGGTGTTAAATTTATTTGGGATGTGGCATGCAAGAAGAGTTTTTAGAAACTCAAAAGTAGTTTAGTATTTGTTGTAATTTTGACTATTTCTTTATAAATGGTGTGGGTTTAGTGATATATAGTGATGCATGTAAATTGTGTGTTAATGTAATAAGGTAAAGTAATTGCATATGCTTCTAGATAGTTGAAGACTCAAGAGAAATTATTCAATGCATGATTTAAAACTAGCTATAATAGTATTTGCTCTTAAAATTTGAAGACATTACATATATGAGAAGTTTTGCTAAATTTTCACAGATCTTGATAACTTATTACTTTCTAAATATTTATTATTAAAATTTTTTTTTGGACGCAAAATATTGAGAAAATTTTATATATATATATATATATATAATATTTTTAAGTGTGATAAAAAAATATATAAAGTTTTACTTGATTCGAGTTATAAATTGAAAGTTAAATTTTCAAATTTGTTAATGATTTTGCTTATGTTTTATAAATGGATAGTGCAAACATACAAAATTTTGCTATATTTATTTATATATTATTTTAAGTATTTTGATAATATAGTTTGTTATAATAAAAAGCTCAAAGCCTTTGAATGACCGTCAAAGATAGTCAAAGGCGTAATCAAAGTATTTATTATTTAAAAAAAATTTTGTTCTCAAAATTTTTAAGATATGTAACTTACCCGTATTTGAAAATAGGTAAAGATATCATTGCACCATGGACACTTCTGTTTTTCACATGACTTCTATACTATTGTTGCCCCATAATACTTTTACCATTGGTACAACGTTGTTACAAAGTAGCTAACTCGAACGGGCTGCGATTGGTGGACTTGTTTTGTTGCAAATTCTATGAAAATTGTGGCATATCGAGAAGGTTCACCCAATCATGCTATATGGCCTAATGAAATGCTATAAATATAGTTCCAACAAAGCATTTATTGGTTCAATTTGCCTATTGTTTCAAGGGTGAAAATCATTTCAAGGGTGAAAACTTATTGAGAAGAGAAATTCTAAGCCTTTTGTGTAAAATCTATATAAAATTTTTTAAAGTTACACAATTGTATTATATTTTCATTCATAATATATTTACGATATATTATGTATATAAAAGTATTTAATTTAGCATACGTTTATTTAGTTGATATTAAATTGAGACACGCAATGTTATTTATATTTTATGTGTTATTATTTAATTATTTAATTTTACTTTCTAAATAAATTTAAAAATTTATTTTTTCGTTCAGATAATGAGATAAATTCAAATGTTACAAAATTTAAAATTATTTTAAATTTTTTTTCATTAAACCAAGGATAAAATTATAATTTTACACTTTATTAATTAAGGCAACAAATTAAAAATTTATATACATATCCAAATGGCTACGATTGGTGAATAAAAAGTAAAACAAAGACTTTTGCCTTAAATTTGCTGAATTTTACTCCCTTTTCTCTCATTCTCCAAACTTTTCCAAGTTTTCACCATTTTTTATCTTCTTTTTTTTTTCATGCCTTCCATCATCCGCCATTGATGAACTACCAAAATAGCCTAGAAAAATTTGTGAAAAAAAAATCCTATAACCATCAACATTCTTGGATCAAATCATAAAATCTATGAAAATACTTTATTTTCAATTAGTTTTATTGGAGAGAAAATTTAAAGAGAGAAATTTTGAGCTTAGAAAACTTTTGGTGAGTTTCTTAAATATTATTTATACTTAAAATTATGTTAAAAGTCTATTAAAAACATATTACAATTTTTGATTTAGAAAACCTTAGGTAGCCAAAATTTAGTATATATATGTATATGCTTTTTTTTGGGCTGTATATTAAAAGGTGATTCGTGTTAAAAGTGTAAATATGAATATGTCTTAATTTTAAATAAATATAAGTTTATGTTTGGTTATATAAATTAATAAATTTTAATAATATGTCAATATATATGACGTGTGGGTTGAATTTAGTTAAATTAGTTCATATAATTCCTAAGCCATCTTGAATGATTTTAATGTATAAGAATGAAATTGAACGAATGTTATAAGTATCAGAAAAAATGTGGTGTAAATTGGTATTAAATTGTATAATTTATAAAAGTTAGAAATTTATAACTACATGTAGTCAAAAATTAAAATTTGTAATTATTTTGATACTTAGATTTAATATATAAATTTTTGTCTTTAATTTACAATAGCATTATATTTTGTTGTCAATGTATGTTTAAAAGGTTAATATATTATGTGTAAGAGTTTTGGATAAAAATTTAGTGAGAAATAAAATTTAAAATATTAAAAATAAAAATGAATTTATATTTGTGTGTGTGTATTAATATAATGAATAAAAATTTATAGATTAATATTAATATTTTGATAAGTGTCAATTAGGAATACATGCATCACGTGCATTATATTCGGATTACGTTTTCATATTTTTAATATATTAATATTATACATATGTAAAATTTTATTTAAGATCTGAGACCATTAGAAGAGATCCCACTCAATTCGAATATTGATTTTGGAAGTTATTATTCTCTCATAAATTATGAATATATATATATATTAAATATTTTTTAATAATATGAATTAAATATTTTATGAATATAAATTTATTTTTAATAATTTTTTAAAAATAAATTTAAATATTTGATTATTTTATAAATTTAAATTTATGAATATGAATTTGAAATATCGGAATAAGAGTAAATTTATAAGAAACTACAATTTAAAATTGTACATGTTATTTGCAAATGTATATATTGATGAATATGATATGAAATTATATTTATGATTTTGTGATTTATGACTTAGTATAAGTGCCTGATTGCAAGTGTATCTCTGCATAGATATTGATATATACGTTTTTCTCCTTTATTAGGGATAACATATAGGAGTAGTTACTTTTTTCTTATCGCCTACGAGGGGATAAAAGAGTAGATGCTGGATGACAAAATATTTGACATCATACTCTTTATTTGGGCTAACACTGACGAGTGAGCTTAATGATTTTATAATATATAAATATATAAAAATTTTTGTTAGCAAATCTCAAGATGCCCACCAGAAAGCTACTGGTGGATGTCTTGGATGATAGTTTTTAGGCGAGCTCAGATTTAATTTAAACATCTACAGAAGTAGGTTTAATTGATTATAAATGATTGATTTAATTTTATGATATATATATATATATATATATGCATTTTTTTTATATGATACTTTTACTCTAATGTTGAAATTTTAGTTCATAACTATTCATCTATTTATTGAGTAGTTACTCACTTTTTTATTTTCATTTTCAAAACATTTTAAGATAAAATAAGTTTAAAGATGTTGTGGTTTTCATCATGAATAATTAAGTGGCGATGAACATTTTGTTGGAGAATCATTAGGTATATAATATTCGAGAATCATTAGATAGATAATATTCTTTGTGACCACGTATAGAAATATTGAAGAAGAGATCTAAAATATTTGTAAATACTATTAGGTTGTTAGAATTATTTTGATTGTAAATATTATTTATGTTATGCAATTTATGCATATATAATACTGTAAGCCTTACACATTTATGTGAGTTATTAGTAGAAAATAATTTTCGTGGATGTGTGGCGATTGTTATGTGCTTGAATGTGTAGTCCGTGGCATGACAATTTTATTAGTAATAGAGCTAAGGTTTCAAAAGATAAATAAGTTTTGTAGATCCCTCATGATGAGTCCTGAATAACTTGATAAGAATTTACATTATTTGCATATTATTGAAAATACAAAACGTAGCCATGAAGGGGACAGGGATGACTTCATAAAGTTATTGGAGATATCAAAACATCCGTCTCTCATACCCCATAATCTAAATAACTTGAAACTGCGGCACACCCTTTGGTGTTGCAGCAGGGCTAAACGCTTAGGTTGCTCCAAATATAACTTCTGAAATATTTCAAAATTCAATTGACCTTTTAAATATTAGGACAATGCAACCTCAACTTGCTACATCTACTTCTCCGCATAAACCCACAGTAAAATTGTCAAAGATAGTAAAGGAAGTTAGGTAGTTAAAATATGAGTCATTTTTTTGGTATAGAAGATGCATAGGTAGCTAAGAATTGGATCCAGAATGTTAAAGAAGTTTTTAAAGATATGACATTAAATGACGCCATAATGTTAAAGCTGGCGGTGTGATTATTAGAAAAGAATGTATGTGTTTGGTGGGATAATAGTAAAGGTTGGTATACTTTAGCACTAACTTGATTTGACTTTTAATGGGAGTTTGATGAGCAGTATTACACTTGTTTCCATTGGGACTAGAAAAGGCAAAAATACCTACATTTAAAGCAGGATAATTGGATAGTTACGAAATATGAGATAGAGTTGAGGGAGCTCTTTGTATTTGTTCTTGAGCTAACTGTATTAGAAGAATATATCTACTCTTAGTTTGAAGGGGTCTGAATCTAAATATTAGAGAATGGATTGTAGTTAATGGATCTTTAAATTATAAAGAACTAGTCCAATATACTTTGTAAGTAGAAAAATTAGTTAATGAGAGGAAAAAATTTGAGGAAGACTTCAAAAAAAAAAGGGATTAGTTTTTCTCAAGGACAATTATCGAAAAAAGGAAAGAGTTCAAGATTGTCTAGTATAGCCTCAACGACATCTGGTACTACCTAATTTCTAACACAAAGGCAAACATGTAGAGATAGAGGATCGATGAGCAATTCGAATACCCAAAATCGGTTACAGACTAACAATCAATGGTGTGTTAACAGGCAGAGATATCATATTATATAATGCAAAGAATTAAGACGGTGTTTTTGATGTGATCAGATCGATCATATTCAGAGATTTTGTCTAAATAGTTGAGAATATGAGTCAATACCATAGCTTTCATCGGTTAGAGCTTCAGTCTAAAGATATACTATTACTATTATTCTAAGAGTTAATACTACATCTCATAAAAGTGAAATGGATAGCAGTTCAATAGCATTAGCATGAAATGTTCAAAAGCCTTAAACGAGGGATCGAACCAGACTATTTGCTGTGACAATAGAAGATACTGAGGCCAACTTTGACATTATCACAGGTACAATGATAGTATTTAATAAGCATACTTACGTTTTAATTGATTCAAGTTTGCATAAATCATTTGTTAATATCTCATTTGCATACCATGCCAACAAAAATTTATCCCCATTACAACCTGAATTACTAGTTCTTACTCATTTATTAAAAACTCACTTTTTCAAATATATGGTTGAAAGAAAAGTAATGTTAGTGATAGACTTGGCTATCACAAGCACAATACAAGGACCTAGTGAAAAACTTACTTTATTGCACCAATTTCTTAAGTGTAGCTCAGCATTTTAAACTATACCGTCAAAGGGTTTGGTTTTAATGTTTATTCTTTTAAGTAAACATCTTTTTTTTTTTTTTTCACTTTAAGACTAAAGCGTTTTGTTTCCGTATTCTTGATAAAATTATGCAAATTTCCATTATTCAATAACTCATAAGTTTTTTTGGCATTAATGCATGTCTTGACATGTATGATGACCTTGTTGTGCAAAATGCCAGGCAAAAGTTTGGCTTCGAAAGCATTAAGTTGTTGTAAATTTTCCATGCTTGTTTGTTTCATTATAGTCCTCGTGCCTTGAATGTTTTCTTTTGCAGGCAAACCTTAGCTTAATAGTGACTACTTCTTGCCCTTTAGTAGCTTACTTTTCCCATCTTTATTTTATTAGTGATGAAACTTTTGTGCTCCTCTACAACTGTTGTATTTATTATGCTTCAACTTTCTTGTATCTCGTGGTGAAAATCAACAAGCATATGACATCATAAAACTCTTCATAAATTCCTTAATATACATTGCAATGAACTTATTTTGCTTTTGCATCATCAACCTCTTTCAGACATCTATAACATTTTTGAAATAAAATTGACACTTGAGCTCTTATTATAACACATCCTAATTATCGATGGTGCATAAGTCTTTGAATTTTCACATATTTTCTACTCCACTAAGAAAGGGGACGACCAAAATGGTAAAGTATTGCCATATTCACCCTACTAGATACATTCCATTGATTATTTCAAAATAACGCTTCATTTGCCAAAAGTAATCATATAACACTTAGGTATTTTATTTTTTGTTGTATACCTTTGTTTTCAAAGTTTCAATTCTTTGCATATGAGCAACTCCATGAATGGCTTCACCCCTGTTGGCTGCCTATATAAGATACTAATTTCTGTAAATGCTCATTCAAAATTTAGCTATATTTAAATTTATTTTACTAACCAACCCATATTTCTTACACATGTGTTTATAGAAAATTATAAAGAGATTAAGAAAATTAACTGTAATGACAAAATAAGAAACACATAAGAGTTTTGTAGATAAAGAATAATATATAACTATACAAGAGAAAATAACTACACAACACTTAAACTTTTGTAAAAGATTTTGGTAGATGTGCATAATACACAGAACACAAATGAAGTCTCCTATTTATTGTAATATAAGGACTGAGAATGACCTTGTAAAAGGCTCTATGTAAGTGACTCAATTTGCCATGATTTGCAAGTTGTGTTACTATTTTTGCCTCTTATATGTACACTGTTCATGCAAGTTATGTAAGTGGCTGAGCAAGTTGTAAAATCTTATTTGAATAATTCATCTTCAAGAAATTAGGTTCAAATTTGCATATTTTGAACTCTTTAAGCCTAACTTTAGGCCTTAAGCTCGCAAACCACGATATCCTCCTTTACCTATATCCTTGATGCTTTTATCAAGCTTGCCTTGCTTGTATGTTACAATGGCATCCCAAAACTGTTATAAGTCTTCTTTCTCTCTCCAACTTGCTTCATGAGTTTGTAAATCCTTTCATTTGACAAAGAACTTTAAGTAGTTGGAGGCTATGCTTCGTCAAACAAGTTGACTTGTGAGAATTTTCTCGACCTTGTTATAAGTAAGCTTAATTAGTGAGTAAGGATAGAAGAGGATCTTTCATACTTATGTGCCACCTTAGATGTACTTGATGCAACACCGTACCTTTGATCTCAAATAGTGCTTCATGCTATCTAAAATCCCCATAACTTTGATCTCAAATACTTCCATCTTTTGATGTTGCCACTCCTTAATGAAATGAATGAAACAATAAATGAGTTCTCAAAACTATTCTCCTTGAATGACTATCCCACTTTTTAGATTATTTATTATTTGTTTCAAACTATTAAGCTAATCTCTCGCATTGGCTAGTTCTTTCATCACATTCTCTCCAGTGATGTCAAGTTTATTAATAATATCTCGAGATTTGTTTTACGCTATAGACCGCTTCCTATCAACGAGGTTGGAGTTCCTATTACATGTTGTAACTATGCTTTGATACTAATTACCACACTCAAAAAACTACTTTGTTAAGTAATGTTATCTATTCACCCTTATAGAACAAGACTAATATTTTATTTAATGTAAGATATGATATTCTTGCCTACTTAATTATGCGATACTCTTGTTACAGTCAAATTTACTTATTATAAACCCACTTGACTTGTATTGTCCATTTTTTGATAGACTCACATTATTAACCTTAATGTCATACAAATTCATATTTTGATGATAATAAAATATATAATTGAAAAAAAAGCATTAAGAGCTCAAACTAAAAAATAAAGCACAAGTTTAAGACAATATTAATAAAATTTAATATTGTATGTTCATGTGCATATGATTGTGATAAATTTGTAAACTCACATATTTTGTACAAAAAAAACACACTTTGAATACTTGTAAAATTCTTCAAAAAAACATACTTTTCAAATTTATAATATGAATTTAATAGCTTATTTCAAAGTTAGAATAGGGACAAATTTATAAAATTTTGGGATTAAAATAAAAGATTTTAAAAAATTTTGAAAACAAAATACCTGTAATAGCCGATCTTTAGTTCCTCTAACTGGCTAACCAGTTAATATCAATCGGCCGACCAATTTGCAGAAACCAACCTCCTATTGTTTGAAAAATTTTTGCTTTTAGTTTTTAATGAACTAGTCTACTGTTTCAAAGAAAAAAAATCAACCATTTGCACATGAAATTTGAATTTTTTTGTGTAACAGCTAATTTTTAAATCCTAATTATAAATATAAATCTTATACATATTGAAATAGATTTTGAATATTTTTTCAAGTATTCAAGTATTATAAACATTATTTGAGTTTTAAAATCATCTTCGAACTTACAAATTACTAAAAATACATACCATGCACATATTATATATTTTAACCACCACTTTCATCTCTTGCTTCATGTTTTTATGTTTTTTCCTTCTTAGAACAAAATCTTTTCCTATTTTCCAAATCACGCTATTCCAAAATTCACATTCTAAACACTTTTTTATCATCTTTATAATTTTTTCAATCAATCAAACTCATACTTTTGTATCTAATCAAGATTTTCTCTTTCAAACCCTAAACCTAACCCATTTTTAAATTTGAAATTACTTCCAAAATAAATGAATATATCTCAAAATTGACACTTTCAAACACTTTCCCACCACAAGTCTTCATTCTATACTAAATATTATTCCAATTAGTGTTCAAAATCATAAAGTTTTAATTTTAAGTTTATTCTCTTTTGGGATTCTTATTTGATGATTTTTGATTTATTATATCTTATATCATGTTTAGTTCATTAAGGAAAAGAAAAAAAAGGGGACAAATGGCCAATACAAATGATTTACGCACTAAGGAAATGTTTACTCATTTCCTCTTTGATTCAATTTCATTAGCCAAAAAATTTGAAACTACTTTTAGTAAAAAATCTATTAATTCGAGTTAAATTAATTGATCTAAAAGTAATTAGTTACTTTGATTTAGAAAATTGATGAAGTAATCAAGATGAGGATCATTTAATGTTTCTTAATGAAGATATTTATTCCAATTTAATAGATTTGTTTATAATAATCTTTCTTTTAATATTCGTAAATGTATCATTACATAAAAAATAAAAGGGATTAATATAATTTTTAATTGTAATAGACTTAGTACACTTATTGGAATTCTTAATAATAGAGATGAATTCTATGATAAAATAAATTTTGTGAATAACTTTAATTTGTCATGTAAAGATGTTTATGAAATAGTTAGTGATCTAAATTATGTATCGAACGAGGGATATATGACTGAGAACTTAAAATGTGTATAAAAAGCAAAATTCTTGTCTAAATTATCACAATTGCTTTTCTACCAATTGTGTGATACAAGAGATATTGAAAATATAGAGAATTTTTTAATTTGGACAATATTGTCTAATCATTATGTTAAATTGAGTTATATTATAATTTAACATTTAACTAAGACCTAACACCATGCTTTAACATCTTTACATTTTACCCAAATCCTTATCTTTATTTTTAAAAATTTTGGTGTTTCTCATAATGGTAAAAAAACCATAAGGATTTCAAAAATGAAATTCCTTTACCTTCATCACTATTGTTTAAATAGGTTTTAAGCAAGATCATCATGGATAATGGGTTAAAAAAGATGTTATGACTCCTTTGACACAAAAATTAACAAAAACTTCTTTAAGTGATGAATAACCACCAAAAACTACAAAAGGATTTTCTATGAAATCTTTGCAAGCACAATTATCTTTTTTATACGAGGATGTCCACGGTTTTTGCACAATAATATGGTAACTAATTTCGCTAAAATGAAATGCCAAATGGATGGAAAGCAAAATGATATTGTTCAAATTTTATAACATCTTTACAATCAATCCAAAGCATCTCTTTCTTGATTTTTAAACACGTACTTTCTTTTTGATGTCTCTTATCATGATACATTCTATTTTCATGTAATGTTTTAACTAATACTTCACCTTGATTTTCATGTTATGGTTTGTATTTTTAACTTTTATGTTTTGAACTTTCCCCTCTTATGGAATTCATATTTTTGATACTTATTTTTTTGTTTGACATACTTGATAATTATTTATGCACCATGTTTGTATATGCTATATTTTTTTTGATGATGCCAAATAGGGAGAAATATAATGTTTACAAGGAAGAAGTATATATGTCAAAGGAAAATAAAAATAGATGCTTATATGTTTACGTGAGAAATACATGTTGATAATTATGACTATAGAAATGCTTCTCTTCCTTTGTTCAATGCTTGTATTATTTGTTTGTAGGGGCATTTCATTCAAACTTAAAGAGAGAGCTATTTCATTTTATTCAAAAAAATTTCTATATAGTTCAACTATTTTGTCATCATAAAAAAGGGAAAGATTATTAATTTTAATGTCATACAAATTCATATTTTCATGATAACAAAATATATAATTGAAAAAGAAAGCATCAAAAGCTCAAATTAAAAAAATAAAACACGAGCTTAGGACAATATTAGTAAAATTTGCTATTATATACGTGTCTGTGTATAATTATGGTGATTTTTTTTATACTATTATAAAGTTATGAGGGAAACTAAAATATCTTTTAATTATATTTGAGTATATTCAAAATTGAAAGATAAATTTAGTATAAAATCATAATATTAGAACTTATGGAGTGAACATAAGTCATTGAGTTGCCAAACCACTATAAATTTTGTGTGTACTCCTCTTTCCCTTACTTTATTTTTATATTAATTATTTTTGAGTAATTTTGAGTTATATTGTGTTATGAAAATTTTGAGTTATATTGTATACATAAATTTCACACCATCTTAAACAACAATCATTTATTAGAGTACAAGGTGTAAGTGTTTAGGATCTATATGCAAATGAAAATTTAAATATGCTCTAGTACCATTTACTGCAACCCGATTCTTATATGCAACCTTAAATGCTCAAACTTTGAATAATTGTCACTAAGTTAGCCTTACTTCATACAAACTCCAAAACTGAAAACTAACACAAGAAAGAAATAAAAAGAGTATAAGAACTTTAAAGAGCATTTTACATAAAATATTTGGATGTTTTGGTCAAATAAGGCCTTTACTATTTATAAGTAAACATATATATAATAGATAACCAACATTAAACCTTAAGAATTTCATAAATAGCCTATAATGAGAGTTTTAAATATGATTATTAAAATTAGAAGAATTTTACTATACATAGATGATTCTTTCATTTGTCCCACAATTTTCTTATAATTATCTAAATAAATACCTTATCTACATTATCATAGAATGAAGGTATATTTTTCAGATGTTAGTCTAATTAGGCTTAGATAAAAGTTCAAAATGTTACACAAGATTGCTGTCACATAATACAAGCTAGATGTCAAAATAAAGTAAAAAAACACAACATGAAATAACCCAAATGCAAGCCCAAAAAAAAGCTTAAGTTTATCTAATCTTGGCCAAGCTTTTAAAATGCTCAAAACATAAAATTATCTAGCAATTGAAGGAATTTTTTAAATATTTAAATTAAAAATTTTTCTTCCATTTGTATGAAAATTGTAGAACAAATTTGGACTATCCAAAGTGGTCTTTGTGGAGTAAATCCTAACCATTAATTCCACCAATTCTCAACTATAAATAAGCCTTATTTCTTTTGACCAAACCATCCACCACAAGTGTAAATACAAATAATCCTAAAGAGTTGGTAATATTTTAAAATCTTGTAATTTTTTCATTCAAATTAAATATTCTTCTTCAAGTTTTTTTACAATTTTTTAAATTTTTTTTACTTTTTCTAGTCTCCTAAACATCATAATGTGCTCAAAATAATCTTCTACATAACGATTAAAACTTATTTAGTATAGTAGTTAAAGTTTAATACTAGCTAAACATCACACAAGTTCAGCAAAAATCTAACATCTCATAACACATGGTATCAGAGCAAAGTTTGTAGGAATAATTTAGAGCTGTGTTAAACATAATTCTCATAATATTAAGCAATGTCACCGAAACGCTGTAAGAGGAGCACGGATGCGAAAAATACCGTAATGTAAGGAAGAACATATCCAAGGACCGCTCACTGTCCAAGGATGCATTACGCACTGCTAATATGGAAGGTAAGCTCTATAACGCCTTTTAACTTTTTTGTTGTATCCATGAATCATGCCATGAAGAAGTTCAAGCAAAACATAGCAGCGTAAATGAGTGCCACCAATGCGAGATTGAATGCCGTGAAGTAAAATCTCCCCATATGCAAAGCTGCAATAATGTTTAAGGTTACAATGAGTGACGTACTAAAAGTTTAAGTTGTTGACCTGTCAAATATGAAGGTAAGCACAATGTCAAGAAATTAGAAAATTTTCTTTAAATAATGGAACTCTATTTATATACGGTGAACATTGATGACGATGATGTCAAAATTAACACATGCAATTTCTACTTCAAACATGACACGACACTATAGTGGAGACATTACCACACTGAGATAGAGAGAGAATTTTGCATCATCGACACTTATTATACATTCAAGACTAATTTCAAAAGACAATTCTACCTTGAGAATGCAGAGGTGGTGGCAATAAGAAAACTTCATGAGCTTAAGCAGCAAGAGTTGATCAAGAACTACATAATAAAATACAACTCTCTAATATTCGAAATACCCAACATGCTCAAGAAGAATTGGTTCCTTTTCTTTCTATACAAGTTGTAATTATGGGCTTAGCAAGAATTGAAGCACCATAATGTCCAAGACCTTACTTCAGCAATAGTAATAGTTGAAATACTGATTGAGTTTCACTGTAAACCGTCTAAGAACGATAAAGACAAGAATATGACTTTGAACTTTAATCAGAGTAGCCATGAGAAAAGTGGGAGAAACTGACCTCACAAAATCGATTTGCAACCAAGTTGACCACTAAGAGATAATAAGTGTAATGAAGGGCGCGAGGCACATGAGAAGCGAAGGTGGAATTGCATTTTTTTTTAAGGAGCACACTATACCAAAAAATGTCCGTAGTGCTCTAAGTTGAACGCCATCATTAGTGCCTACGAGAAGACGCAGGAGGATGCATGCTTAGGTCTGATGTGCATCCTTAACTTTATCAAAGTTAAGGAAACATCTAAAAAGGTAAAGTCCAAGGCTAAGATAGCAGCAAAGCTTGATCAAGGTAAGATGCTCAAATAGGTTAACACCAGCATTGATGAGATAAATTTTAAGGCATTTATTAATTGTAATGTTAACCACCAATGCTTGATTGCCAAAATTCTTGCATAATAATTGGGCTTAATGCACATCAAAAAGTCAAGATAAGTGAAAATTAATTAATCATCTCGTTTAATTCGTAGAGTTAATTGAAATGTACCAATGTAGATTAGGTTATGACACAACATGATTAATTTAACAATTATACCGATGTGCGACTTCACTATGGTGCTAGGTGATAAAGTACACACGAACGTGTTGGACTTTGCTATTAGGGGTATGCTTATGCAGGAAGAATATCCCATTACTTATGAGATTCGCGAGCTAAATGACAGGTTGTGAAGATATTCCGTGCATTACAAGGAGATGACATCAATCATTTACTATTTACGGGTAGGGCAACATTACTTACTTGGAAGCTAATTCGTGATCAAAACTGACAACGTGACAATGAGTTACTTCCAAAATTAGAAAAAATATAACCCCAAGTAAGCACGAGGACGACTTTTTGGTAAAATTTGATTATATCATGAAGTACAAGTCTGGTCGAGCAAATGTCATGGTCGATGCCTGAGTAGCAAAGCGAAGTTTACCTACATTAATCAGCCTAAATGCAAAATCTTGGAGAGTGTGTAGGAAGGCTTAACCAATGATTAATATGCCAAGAGCTTAATAAAGCTTATCAAAAGAGGCAAGACAATGCGATTTTGAAAGCTTGACAACATTCTCTAAATCGTCAGCAATCGCATGTACATTTCAAATGGGGGAAATTTACGAAGAAAATTGATACGAGAGTGCCATGATTTTAAATAAACAAGACATCCAAGAATTCATCGTATTTTAACCTTACTTTGAGACCTCTACTATTAGCCACGAATGAGGGATGATATCAACGCGTACGTGAAGATTTATCTCGTATGCTAGCATGATAAAGTCGAGCATAAACACCCAAAAAGTTTGCTTGAACCTTTATTCATCCCCAAGCATCTATTAGAGTGCATCACTTTGAACTTCATCTCCACACTTTCAATTGCTAAAAGATGGGGGTCCATTTTGATTGTGGTGGACAAACTATCAAAATATGGCATTTTCATTCTAACCTTACGAGATTGTAATGCCAAGAAAGTCGCATGCTTATTCTTTAAGTATGCTGTGAAGTATTGGAACTTACCTCACCGTATTATTAGTGATAGAGATTCAAAATTTACTGAAAGATCTTTGAGATAGTTACTCAACTCATAAGGTCGAATTTTCAATTCTCTACGAGTTTTCACCCACAAACTGATGGCCAAACAAAATAGGTGAATACATTGTTAAAGATGTACTTACAACACTTTGTAAGTGCCAATCAGCACAATTAGGTGAAGTTGAAGAATATTAAGCAATTCTCCTACAACTTGTAGCGGAGCGAAACCATTAAATATAGTCCTTTTGAGATTGTGATGGATTGACAACCCTTAACATCGCAGGCAATGACAGAAGGATACACGAGTTCTAATCCCCTTATCTATAAATGGATCAAAAATTGACAATAGCATATCAATGAGGCAAAACTTGGACAAGACATTCAAAAAAATGAAGAAATGTGCAAACAAGTGTTAAAAACAGTTAGAGTTTTAAGTTAGAGACATTGTTTTAGTGAGACTACCACCTTGACAATTCAAAATGCAATGCCAAGTATATTTGGGGTTAGTACGCAAGTACGAAGGGCCTTTCCCTATCTTTGCCAAGGTCGAAAAAATTTCTTATCGAATAGAGTTGTCATGCAAGTTTTGGATCCATTCGGTCTTTCATGTGAACTGTCTAAAGTCATATCATGCAGATGTGAAAGGCTCAAATTGTGAGGAGTCACATAGAGTGGCGTTCACTAACCTAGCCTTCTTTAATTGTCAGGCTGAAGAATTTCTCGCGAATCGTCTTGTATGAAAAAGTAGAGTTCCTAACTATATGGAGTACCTAATCAAGTAGAAGAATTTGTCAAGCCATGAAACTAGTTGAAAAAAAATAGGAAAACCTATTACAATTCCATAACACCATTTAAGCATACAAGTAAAGGAAACTTAACAAAAGCGTTAAGAACTTCAATGCAGAAGGATGTCATAGAACACGAGTTGGACGTTAAGACAAAGACAAAATCACAATATGAAACAACCTAAATGTAACACCAAAAAAAAACCTAAATTTACCTAAACTTGGCCCAACTTGTAGAAAAACTAAAGTATAAAAATATCTAACAATTGAAGAAAATTTTCAAATATTTGAATATAAATTTTTCCTTCTATTTGCATAAAAATTATAGAACAAATTTAGACCATCTAAAATGGCTTTTGTAGAGTAAATTTTAACCATTTATTCCGCCCATCCATAACTATTAATAGGTCTCATTTTTTTTGGCCGAGTCATCTACTACAAGTATAAATACAAATAGTCCTAAAAAATTATAAAGTTTTATTATCTTATAATTCTTTATTCAATTTAAGCAATCTTCTTTAAATTCTCTTACAATTTTCTAAATTTTTTATTTTTTCTAGTCTCCTAAGTATCATAATATACTCAAAATAATATTTCACATAACGATTAAAACTTACTTAGTATAATAGCTAATGTTTAATATTAACTAAACGGTGTACAGATTCAATAAAAACCTAACGTTCTATAATACTGTGCTAGGAGTTAAAGGCTCGTCATTAACTCTAGCTAAGCTTTGTTGGCCCGTGAGATTATTTAATATAATTTAATATATATATAAATATTATAATTTATAATTTATAAATAAATATTAAATAATTTATATAAATATTTTATTTATTTGATCTATTTATCTATTAAATAATTTTAATTTTTTTATCTTAAATATATTTAAAATCATAATATTAATTAAATTATTATTTTTTAATTATTATTATTTTTATTTTGATTGAGGTCCATTTAAGCTCACAGACTGACCTAGTCCTACCCATGGGGACTAAGCTCGTGCGTCATTTCAAGCTTCTCTTTTTTATGCAGGCTCAAATCGCAAACCCGCATGGGACCTATTTTTAAAGGCTGACCACTTTGTCTTCCCTGGGTGAATCCAGACCATGAAAACTTTACTGGAAAGTCCACTGATAAGAAGAAAATGGCACTAGTCTATCATAAAGCCATGGTGAAGTTTTTCGGTGGTGAGAATTGGAGGTAAGATTTGTTCAAGATCAACTATGGGTTATGGTACCTGTTGATGCTGGAGATCATGTCGTTTAATGGGAGTGTATTTCCAAAAATCGTTTTGGAGCCTATGGATGGATACTTGGTATTTAGCAGTTAAAAGTGAGGATGCTGCCATTGATGTTGATAATCCTTATGCTTGTGGTTATTTTATACGTATCATTAGTTATATTTGTTATTTTTTTTAATCAATTCAAGATTAATATTGGTAATTAAGATATATAAAATCGTTTGTTCTTTTTACTGTTGGTGTTGCATCTGAACCTCTTCAATGATTTGCTGATTGAAGATATAACTTAATAATTAGAAAATTTAGTTAAAATAATATTTTAATATATGCTTATTTTTTACTCTGGGCATAAGAGGGTAGTTAAATAATTTGCTTGGTCAAACAATGTCAATGATTAATTTAAATGGTAAAGCAAACAATTTGATTAGGGAACCATGACTTACAGTAAACCTAAGTATGCCATGTCAGTTTGACTTTCAAATAGATGAAAAATTATTTATGTTCTATTAAATTTTTTGATGAAATATTAATTTACAGTATTTTAATTATAAATTTTTATTATAATAATATATTTATATATATTAATTATCATAAATTTATAAGTACGACATCTCCTATTTCCGATAAATGGTAAATATTGTACTTGTAAATTTAAAATTTATTTAATCTATTATTAATTTGTAAATATAATAACTTATTATTAATGAATATTATAGTTTATTTTATTTCATGTACGTTTATATTTCAACATAAATATGATATAATTTGATCAAATATTAAAAATAAATAAATAAATATTTATATTTTATATTTTTATTTACTTTAATGTAATAGGCTTGTGGGCATGCCCGAAATATTTTTAAAATAGGCCTAATAGCGTAGATTGGTTGGTTGGTAACAAAGGCCAGTGGTTCCACGGACTTATTAAAGCACAGCCTAATTAGGTTAAGCCTAATGGGCCACATTTTTCCAAATAGGCCGAGGCTCAATTAGGCCGTGCTAAGTCGTTTTTCTATCAATTGCGCCTAAGCCGACCCAAACACAAGAACAACCGATGATGAGTACAGGAAGAATAAGAAGGGATACAAATTGATGATAACATACTCTATTTCTGAAGTTGTTTTAGGATTATCTTGTGGTGGTGTTTTGACAGGGCTTGGGTTATGTATTTGAGAAGCGAACTCATCGTCTATTTTCGAATTTACCCCCACCAATATTAAGAACAAATTCTAATATGTCTAACACTTGAACCACTTGGAATTGTGGCTCACACACATCCTCACCACTTTATGAGGAATCGACATAATGAAGTCTTCTTCTAACTAGTGGGTTAGGCTTGAGTGGGGTTGCTGGGATAAGTGAGGGATTGAGTCCAGGTGACATGCCATTGGGATAAATCACCCTTAATAGCATGTAGTCAACCTCAAAATGCTAAGTCATAAATTTCCATTCTGTCACGCACTACAATCATAAACTAATTCTAGTTCCCACCCTCATTCTCTGCCACTCCATAGAATTATAATTGTGGCCCTAAATTCATCTTCTGTAGCCATAAAACAAACACTTTTCCGCATACAACATGATATGAAGTAACTAGACTACACACGTCTGGACTGGCTACACCTAGAAACATCTCACCAGCCAGAAATTTCACCCTAGCTCTAAACACCCGA
This sequence comes from Khaya senegalensis, assembly GCA_032402905.1. Taxonomy (NCBI): domain Eukaryota; kingdom Viridiplantae; phylum Streptophyta; class Magnoliopsida; order Sapindales; family Meliaceae; genus Khaya; species Khaya senegalensis. The sequence goes on along the minus strand of CP135548.1, from coordinate 2,416,448 downwards.
CATCACAATTCCACTGTCACATGTAATTGAGAACACATCACAATTTCGTCTACAAAATCAATAAACAAGTATAGACATGGATATATATTTTGTTCATCTCATTGTCC
>CP135548.1:2357895-2411569 GCA_032402905.1 Khaya senegalensis | reverse complement strand
ATATATATATATATATATGTGTGTGTGTGTATGTATGTATGTATTCTAAATTGTATGTTTGTATAGAACTGTTCTGAAATATTTTCATAATAATTAAAATTAGTTGAATTAGAATTTTTTTTTTTTTTAAAAAAGAGAATTGGATAAGCCAAACACTTGTAAATGCAAAATTTTCAATTTTTTTTAAAGTGAAAATTTCTAATTTAACTAATTTCAATAATTATAAAAATATTTATAATAGTTAAAATACTTTCATAAAAATAAACAATTTATAACACTTATTTATATATATTTATTAATTAAATATTTATAGTTCAATACAAGTAAGTAATTTGTAGTATTATTTTATTAAAATTAGCACATAATTTATATATATTTATTAAATTAAATTAAATATTAAAATATAAAAATAACTTTTAAGATACTTTTTGTTAGTTTTCAAAATTTTAGAGTAGGTGTGTGTTAGTTTTTAAATTTTTAGAGAAGGTATATAAAAAAAATTACTAATATTTAAAATTATATATTAGGATATTTTAGTTATTTGACTATTTTAATTACTATTAAGAAATACTTTTTATTAATTTTGTGAAATTTTATATTTAAATATTATTTTATTAAATTTTAGGGAAGTATTTGAAAATACCCCTAGTGACAGATAAAAGAGAAAAAAAAAATGGCACAATGAAATATAATGAAAATCATATAACAAAAATTAAGGAAGATTTAGTTCTATCCCTGCATAATTTGTAATAGCAAGGTGAATTGATAGAACTAAATGCACATAAAAAATTTGTGGGCATTTAAGTAATTAGCTATTTTAAAGCAAAAAGTGTAATACACGTAGAGAGAATCTTATGTAGAATAAATTTTACCACATTAGTATCAATGACATGTTAAGACTATTTAATTAAAGAGGAGAGAAAAAGTAATAGATTAGTGAAAAATTAAAAAAAATTAATAAAAAAATAAAAAGAGAAGAGTAAAATAAAGAAATTGAGGGAACTTTGGTTTGACTATGTTATTTTTAAATTTCTAATCAATTTATTGATCTCTCTCTCTCTCTCTCTCTTTTCCAATTAAATGGTCCCAAAAAGTTATTACACTTCAAATATGGATAAACTATGTGAAGAAGTTTTTAATATTTATCCAATTGATTATGTTTAGTAGCTTTTTTTTTTCTTATTTAAGTAAATTTATTTTCCTTATTTAAATTTAAGTTAACTTAGTACAACAGGTTTGTCTCTATTATAAATGGGGTAGTTTTGTTATTTGTTACTCAAATGTGAATTTAAATAATATTTACCTTTAATTTTGCTCTTCATAAAATTGTTATCTTTACATTAGTATTTTTGAGTCGTTTGAATTAAAGTAAAATCCAAGCTTGATTTTAGAATGATATTTAGTATACAGTATCTATTATATCTTGAACTGTAAATCTGAACATGTAATAACCGTCACACATCTATGAAAATTATTTTTTATTAATAATTTACACGAATGTGTAAGGCATACAATATTGTATATGTATAAACCGTATAACATATATAATATTTACTATCAAAATAATTTGAACAACTTAGTAGTATTTGCAAACATTTTAGATCCCTTTTTCAATATTTTTATACATAATTACAGAAAATATTATATACCTAATGGTTTTATGACAAAATGTTTGTCACCAGTTAATTGTCTAGAATGGGAACCATGACCTTTTTAGAGTTATCTAATCTAAAAATATTTAAAAAATAAAAGTAAAAGGGCGAGTAATCACTTAGTAAATAGATGTATGCTATTTAATTAAAATTTCAATAATAGAGTAAGAGTATTATATTAAAAATATATAATTTATAAAATTTTAATTAATTATTTATATTTAAACAATACATAAAAATTATTCTCATAATTATTTTTGTAAATGTTTCAAATTAAATTTGAGTTTACTCGATAATTATTTCCTGAAATAGTTATTAGTGACCTTCTGGTTGACATATCAAGACCCGATAACGAGAATTTTTACATATGTATATAAAGTAAAATCATTGAATTTATTCGTTAGCATTAGCTCAGATATGGAGTACGATGCCAAATATTTTACTATTCGACACTCACTTCTTTTTTCTTTTATAGATAATAAAGAGGAAATAACTACTCTTATACTCTATTTCTAGTAAAGAAGAAAAATATATATATCAACGCACTATATATTAATATTTGTAGGTAGACACACCCACAATCGAACACTTACACCAAATTATAAATCATAATATTATAAATATATTTTTACATCGTATTCATCAATACATACATTTATAAGTAATGTGCACAATTTTCAATTATAATTTTTTATAAATTCACTATTATTCTAATATCTTAAATTCATATTTATAAAAAAATTCAAAATCTAAATTCATAAAATAATCAAATATTTAAATTTATTTTATCAAAAATATTAAAAATAAATTTATATTTATAAAACATTTAATTGATATCATTGAAAAAAAATATTTAAAAACACATCTATCAATTCATAGTTTATAAATGGTAATTGCTTTCAAGATCAGTTTTCTTACTGAATTAGATTTTTTTAATGGTTTCAGGTCTTAAATAAGATTTTGTATATGCCTAGCATTAATATATTAAAATTATGAAAATGTGACCCAAATATAATGCGCGTGATACATATATCCCCTGTCAATGCTTAGCGATGCATTGATATTAATCTATAAATTTTTATTCACTATACCAACACACAAAAAAAAAAAAAATTATAAACTCATTTTTACTTATAATATTTTAAATTCTATTTCACACTAAATTGTTGCTTCATAAATTCTAAACTCTTACACATAATATATTAAACTTTTAAACATACATTGACAACTAAATGTGTATGTTATTTTACATTAAAGGCATAAAAATTTATATATTAAATTTTAGTATAAAAAATAATCACAAATTTTAATTTTTTAACTACATATAGTTATAAATTTCTAAAATTTATAAATTATATAATTCAATACCAATTTACACCACACTTTTTTCTTGCACTTATAACACTTCTTCAATTTCATTCTCATGTATTAAAATCATTCAAGATGACTTAGGAATCATATAAACTAATTTAACCAAATTCAACCCACACATGTCATATATATTTACATATTATTAAAATTCATTAATTCATACAATCAAATATAAGCTTATATTTATTAAATGAACTCAAATCCTTATATTTGTGAGAATCAAATAGGCTTTAAGCTTGCAAGTAACCCTCTTTGTTGTGATACACTGAAGCAACGAATAAAAGATTAAAGCACAAAGTATACATATGTAAAAAACAGGTTTGTTTATACAGAGTAGCATTTCTTTCGGCGTACAAGGGCCACAATTATACATCAACTTAATTCATCAGTCATATGTGTCAATGGCCTTGATTTGTAGTGTACTTCACAAACAGGTCGTCCGAAAACCTAATACTGACAAGATGGTGCATGTGATTCCCAATGCAGCTCGAGACTATTCCTTCAAATAATGTGCTATGTCTTAAAATGACAAGGCACCTATAAGCAACTCACAAATAAAATGACTAGGCACCTAGAACCATATATTAGATGTCGAAAATTTCAGAATGAATTATTTGAATTTGATAGTTACTGACTTAATTCCTGACATATGGTCAGTTGTTTATTAGACATTAACCACAATCTTGGATGGGCATTTTAGCAAAATTTTTCGTAACAAGTTCAGGAAAACACCTACGTTCTTGCATGAAGAAGGCATTAATATTAATTAAAATGAGAATGTAAATCTGATACAAAAGAAAGGCAATTGCTTGACTATTTAGGACCATATCCTGCAGAAAACATCTCGTATCTGGCTGTTACAATTTATGCAAGAGGTCCAATAGCAACAGCCTTTTAAAGCTTTCAGTTTAGAAACAATTTTCAGTTTGTAAGTAATTCTCCCCCGTAAAAAGTCATTTAACAAAAACTGCAATTAAAGTTCCGACCAGCACCAAGGAACAGTATTGTAAAACTTCCCAATATTTTGTTTCTAGAGTAAATTCACCAACGAAGGTGCTGCAGAGACTATATATCTCATTTTCGAATTATTCCCACTTCCATAAAAGAATTGTCTTAGGTTTATAACTAATGGTTTTAGATACAATGTGGATTTCTCATCTATTAATTTTTTTTTTTTTTTGGGTTTGATTCAGCTGCAGACAAATTGGGTTTTGTTTCTCCATCCGATCGAATGCATCTTGAATATTGTTTACTATCTAGGGAAATGGCCTTCTACAAGCCAAACCTACAGCTAAAGCAATGAACTAGGATAATTTGGATATAATACAAAGGCATTGGGAGGTGACCAAAATCCAAAAGACATGGGGCTTGCCATTCCTATGCTTGCATAAGTGTTCAATAAGCCCACACTATATATGCTACATGATATTCAATGCAACATCGGATAACCTGAGCATGTCAGTGTATTTGGTGACCCTAATATGCTTAGATGGAGGAACAAGTGAATTTCTGAACTTTCTTTTTAACAAATAACAAATATAAAATTAAAAACATCGCACAATTATTAAATTTTAATATAAATCTGAACTAACAGTAACTTTAAAGATACAAAGATTATCCAAAAAAATGTCATATCAAACAGATTATATGAAAAACAAGCATTACGAGAGAAGAATTACTTACTCACAGGATCCATTAAAAATAGTCTTAAACGGAGCAGCGAAAGCGGTTCCAAGAACACCCCCAATCCCATTAGCAGCTTTACTACTCACAATTCCCATTGCAACACAACTTCACAAGCAATTTCCACTAGAAATCCCACATTCATGTCTTCAATTCCACCATTTAAATCAATCGTATTTGAAAAACAAAAGAGGGAAATGGAAATGAATCATTTAATTAAATGAATGTAAGAATACAAAGAGACCACACAACACACCTTTATGTATGTACAAGCAGAACAACATGCACAAGTATTTTTGCACTAGATTGAAATTGCTAAATAGTCGTACTTTGTGAGTGCTAAATGGTAATCGAAATGCATGCTCAGGCTGTTCTTATTAAAAAAATGCTTAGGGGATATCATAAATAAATAAAATGAAGAGAAACCCAGTAACCAAATATGGAATGCACATAGGAATATGCAAAATTCTGTTTCCTAATCTGAAATGAGATTAGAGAACCGAAGTTGAGAAAATTCTGTCTGTGCTACATACGCAGACACACACAGAAATGAAAACTGTTTTTAACGGGCAATGAATTTAAAATGACAAATTATTATTATTATTATTAATAATACAACATTTGTTAAAAAATAATAATTGTTTGATATATATATATATATATATATATATATGTATGTATATATATATAAAGTGTATCTCTGGCCAAGACCTCGGCTTATCAAGAATGTTAACGGGCAATCCATAGCAAAGAAGATAAAGATGTACTTATCATTGTTGCCCCACTTGAGACAACTAGGTTAAACCCAACCAAAGAGTTCAAAGAGACGTACCTTTTGGATTTTAAATAATGGAGCACAACACAACTTGACTTGTGGATCATTACATAAATTATAAATACTAACTCGGGTCCATTAGGTCTTATCATATACTTGAATGCAAGAAGTGAAACGTGGAGCGCTTTTGCTTCGAGCACATGACTTCGCTGTTTAGAAGACATGAGCCGGGGGCTATACTCGGAAAATAAAAAATTGAGACCAAAACATTACAAAAATAAAATTAGTAGGTTTTATAAATTGTGAGCTTAAATGGTCATTTTTTAAATTTAGAGAATAAAATTGTAACCAGCACTTTTCTTATGCTTTTTGGTGGTAAATGTATAATATAAAAAATAATTGAATGTTTTAATAATAAATTATAATTTTAAAATAAAATAAATAAAAAAATTCAAAGATTAAATTGATGTACGATAGAAGGTTAGTATGTGTAAAATCACATGTCATGTCAGGAACCTGACAAAACTAATTTATATGATTAAACTATACATTGGTGGGTAAGTATGAATTTTGTCTCATTGAAAAATATTAAATTTTTAAAATTTTATTTATTTTACAAATATGATCTTAAGATGCCAAAAGTTACTTATTTTTGTAAAAAAACCTATATGACAAAATTATTTTAGTTATTCAAATTATTTTTAAAAATTATAAAATTTTTCTCATTAATTTTTTATTATGTCTATTGTATCATTTAATATTTTAAAGTTAAATTCTTTGTTTTCGAAATTTTATGAAATTGTGAATAAACACAACATGTTACCAATTATTGTTTGATAAAATTTGAATATTTTAAAATAAAAAATATTTAAAATATTTATTAATGAATTTATTCCCAAAACTTTTAATGCCTTAATGTCTATTTGCCTATACAATCTCCGCACAATTTTATGATATTTGGGCAATTATTGTATTTTTTAAAAATTAAATATTGGAGATTACTCAATATTTTTCATAACACTATTAGGATAAATGGTTGAATTTAGAATATGAAAAGATTTAATTTATTATATTAGAATTTCAAGAAAAAATAATATTATTTAAGGTATAAGAAAAATCTTTAAACAATATAAGGTAAGTTTTGACAAGTTTAGAAATATTATGTTGTCAAATAAATTTGATGATATAAGTTATGCTATTAAGGACTAAACGAGATATATTGTGCATTGTAGTAGTAGATATGTCACACTCTATACCACAAATCAGAGTATGTAACAATCGTCACATATTTGTGATAATTAACTTTCACTAATAACTCACATGAATATATAAAGCCCACAGTATCATATATGTATAAAATTGCATGGCATATATAATATTTACAATTAAAATATTTTGAACAATCTAATAGTATTTACAAAAATTTTGGATCTCTTCTAGAATAATTCTATACATAATTATAAATAATATTATATACTTAATGATTCTCTAATAAAATACTTACTAACAGTTAATTGTCTAGAATGAGAATCACAATCTCCTCACAATTATTAAATTTGAAAATATTTTAAAAATAAAAATAAAAGTGGTGAGTAATCACTCAATGAAGTGGTAAATTAAAATATTTAACATTAAAGTAAAAGTATCATATTTAAAAATATATAATTTATAAAATTCAATCAATTATTTATATTTAAATAATTTATAGAAATCATTCTTATATTTAATTTTGTGGATATTTCAATCAAATCTGAACTCTTAAAAAAATATTTCCTGAGACATTTACTAGTAGCTCTCTTATTGATATCTCAAGATCCACTAATAAGAATTTTCACATATTTATAAATAATAAACTTATTGAGCCAACTTTAGCGTTAACCTAAATAAGAAGTTCGGTGTTAGACACTTTACTATCTGGCACTCATTCTTTTATCTCTTTGTAGGCAATAAGAAGAAAATAACTATTTTTATACTCTATTTCTAGTAAGGAAGGAAAGCGTTGATGTTAATGCATTATATTTATATTTATGTATAGCTGTACCTGTAATTAAGCACTTACACCATAGTTAATCATGAAAACCATAAACATATCTTCACATTTTACTTATCAAATTATGAGATCATAAACTAATTTCTACATCATATTCGTCAAAACATACATCCACAAATAATTTACTCAATTTTCAACCATCTTTTCATACAAATTCATTCTCACTCTATCATTTTAAAATCATACTTATAAAATAATTTATAAATCTAATTTTATAAAAGAATGAAAATATTTAAACTTATTTTATCAAAAAAATAAAATTAAAAGTACATCGATATTTATAAAATATTTTAATTTATATCATAATATATTTTTAAAAATAATTCATCTATTTACAATTTATAGGTGGATAATTACTCCCAAAATTAATTTTTTAATTGAACAATATCTATTCCGATGGTCTCAAGTTCTCAATAAGATTTTGTATATATATGGTATTAATATACAAAAAATATAAAAATGTAACTGAATATAATGCATATGATAAATATGTTCATAGTTAATGCTTATCGAGGCATTAATATTAATTTATGAATTTTTATTCATTACATCAACATATATATATATATATATATATATGTATGTATGTATATATTTTAAACTTTGTATAAAGATAATAACAAGTTTTATTTTTTTGGTCATATTAGGTATACTTTTAAAAATTTATAACTTATATAATTTAATATCTATTTATATCATACTTTTTCCACCACCATAAATATTTATTTCATTCAATTCTAATGCATTAAAATTGTTTAATATAGCTTATAGATCATGTGCACTCTTTTATAAAATTTTAACCTATACATGTTAAATACATAACACATCATTAAAATTTTATTTATTACTATAATCAAACATAATCTTATACATATTAAATATTAAGACATAACCATATATACACCCTTAATAGTTATTTTTCTTTACTACATATCATATAAGCATCAAATTTATCTCATATTTAATCCAAAACTATATATACATACATATTACTACATTTATTTCTTCCTACTACCAATTATAAATTCTCATTTATTTAAATATTAAAATAAAATCATATATATACTTTGTCACAAATCACTCTTTAACATATATTCATATAAGCATTAAATTTATAAAAAAAAAAAATCAAACTAAAAATATTTATATATAGACATGCTAGAATTTCGATTTTGAGGGGTTTCTAAATTTAAAAAGTATAACATACTTCTAATTAGCTTCTAACATGATTTCTAAATATGAAAATGATTAAAAAACTTACCACAAATCTTCTAAGCTGAAAGTCGTCTTGAATTTTCTTTTAATTTTTTCATTAAGAAAATTAATTGGAACTAAATGATTTTCAAGGTGTTTGTGGCTTGATTTAGGGTTGTTTATGGCTATAGGATTTTTCTACAAATTTTTCTAGATTGTTTTGGTGGTTCATCAATGGTGGATGATGGAATGCATGAAAGAGGAGAGTGATAGAAAATCATGGAAATTTGGAGAATAAAAGAAATGGGGAACAATTCGGCCAAGGGAGGATTTTAAATAGCCAAAGTTTTTATTTTGCTTTTTATCCACCAATTATATCATTTTGGACCTAAATGAAAATATTGAATTTATTGTCTAAATTAATAATGTACTAATTTATAATTTTGCCCTTGATTTAATGAAAAATTTTTCTCAAATAACCTTGTTAGTTCTTGAAAATTTCAATTATGCCATTTCTTAAAGTTTTAATGATTTCTAAATATATATAACAAAAATAAAATTAAGAAATTAAGTAAATATCACATAAAAATATTCATAATATTATATGTCTCAATTTAATATTGACTAAAAAAATATATGCCTAGTTTAATACTTTTACATGCATAATATGTCGTAAATGTGTCATGAATAAAAATATAATATACCTACATGGTTTCGAGATTTTTTTTTTTTGAGTATGAATTCTACAGTATATTAATCGTTATAAATATTAATTTCTGATTATAAATTAAAGTGTTTAAATTAATTTTAGTTATGATTGTCAAAAGGTAAGTATATTAGATTTTTTAAAAAGAATTATAATAAATGTATGTATGTATTTGATTGTATTTCAAAGAATATTTTTTAATTATTTATTATTATGAAAGTATTGATTTTTATATTATTATATGTTTATGTGATTGTTTATGGTTGTGTGTTATTGTAATACCTTTTAAGTTATGTGCATTGGCATTAAAGTATAAAAATAAGCATTGTATTTTTTGTGAACTTTGTAAGAAAAATATTTATAAAAATTAAGATTTGTGTATTAGAATGTTAAACTTTATTACTTACTTAGCAGGTAATTACAAATTTATAAAGAACCTTTATAATTATGACTATAACTTTGAGTTTGGTATATTGATAAGTATTGTTAGTATTCCACGTGATGTAAGAAAATTTTTAGGGGTATTCTTGGGTATAGGGTATCTTTACATTCATGTAAGATTTATTTGTACATATAGGAGGACTTATCAGATTAGGTATGAGTGTTTCTTGTTTTTAAAATAATATACCTTATTTGCACTTACCATACATATGATATATCATTGATGGGCAACAATGGCTAGATTATCAATGTGTGATAGGTGCAACTTTACTAAGTAGTAATTATAAGGAGATATTTTTAGTAAATTTTGAAAGAAACTTTTATAGTATTTAAATATTACGAAACTTTTTTAAATTACTATGATTTTTATCTTATGCCATATTATATGTATTCATTGTATATATGTATTTGTGTATTTGTATTTGTATATTTTATATATATGAAAAATTATTATATTTACTAAGTTTAAAATTTATTATAATTTATTATAATTTTTAAATAATTAAAGGTTTGTACATATCGTAGATGAATTTAATTGAGTTTTTGTTATTCCTTGTTTACTTAGGATTTAAGACTTCTATTTTTATTAAGTTTTGTAAATTATTCTAAAAGATTTTTTGTGATCAAAGAATGTTTATAAAAGTATACAAATTAAATTTTGATCATTCCATGTAATCTAAGCTTTTTAAGTAAAGAAAAATTGCACCTCAGACTCTTTCAAATTTGAGGATGTGACAAAAATATTAAAGAGCTAAATTATAAGTTTATGTTTAAAATTCAAAACTTTCATGGAACAGAGGGCTTGGCCTCTCTCGGTTCTATTATAATTCCTTCGCTAAATATGTATTGATTTCTCGCACATGTATTTTGGCAGAGGGTGCAAGAGAATTTTATACTTTCTTAATCTGCATTAATTATTATTATTTTTTTAACAAATTTATAGCACAAAATTGACATAAGTGTTAATTTATTTTTACACTAAAATATACTCTGAAAGTTCTTTTAGTTTTATAAATTTTAAAAATAGTTTTCACTCTACATATTTTGATAAATATCATCAAAATATATAGTGCTTAATTAAATTTGTTATATCAAGAATTTTAATTTTCTCTGGTAACAATATACATCACACTCAAAATTTATTGTTGTTTAGCATGCAACTAAATGCTAAGCAAAATTAAATACCACATCAACCCCATTTGAAATAAAATTTTTATTCATCATTTGTACAATAACTACAAAATATTAACAAATATTATGAATATTAGTGGCTGCATGCTTTTCCAAAATAATAATAATAATAATAGTAAGAGTTAAATAACTTTGATGTCGGGATTGAATGAAGCATAAGCAAGGATACTAGGGATAATTAAACTCATGCTTCTACACCTTCTTTGAAAGGAAATCTGCGCAAACTTGTAAATCAAAACAAACTTGAATCACCCTAATTTCATCTATATCATTAATGAAATATAAGATTCCAATTTCAAAATAAATCTTCTCTCTATAAAAATCATTCACCGTTCTTATTAATTTGATGATTTATCTCATTAAACTTTTGAATTCCATGGCATTATATAATGGCCATTCTGCTATTCTAAAGTGTAAAATGTTTCCTATGCATTGTTGTGGCAATGGTGGATTTATTCTCCTCCTCAAATTCTCAATATGACAAGTTATATATGTCTTTATTTGCCTTATTTTATCTCGAGATACAACAATGAATGCATCCCGAATTAGAGCTGAAACAACCACAACTCGCGTTACATGTTTCAAATCCGATTCTCTGTTAATTTCCTTTTGTTTTGGCACTGCTATCTTATTGGCATTTGTGAATGAGCAAAGTAAGTCAAGTTGTACAAATATTTGCTTAACTGTGAAGGAATATAGAATTAGTTCGCTTAGTTGTTAAGTAGTTATAGTTTGCTAGGAGGTAGTTTTCGTGAATTACAAATTTACAGCTGTATCTAGAATGAGCTACAATGTTCTGTAGTTACTATAAATACATTCAAATCTTTGCATTTTGACTTCATTTGAGAATATCAAATAAAGCTTTTCTTGGTTTGTTTTTCTTCTTAATTTTCTCGGTTATTTTCTTGCTAAACAAATACTTGTCTTAAATTTTCATTTGGTATGAGAGCTTGAAATGGCAAATGTTAATATCATTTTCACCACTTCTACTTTCTATCTATCTTTTGTGTTGATTAAATTGGATGGAACAAACTGCCTTATATGAAAATCTCAAGTATTACCTTCAATATGTGGAAATGGCCTTGAGGATAGCTTTAATGGCACCCAAGCACGTTCTCCTTAGTTTTGATCTAGTGGTAATATCGATCTCCCTGCTGAAAATGTAGAATATGTGACTTGAAAGCATCAAGATCAACTGCTTTAGGATGGCTCTTGTCTTTTGTGAATCAAGAAATTCTTAGCATGATGATTGGATGAAAAACTACTTTTGATGTTTGGAAAGCTCTTAAAAAGCAATTTGAATCTAAGTCCAAAGCCAAGGCTGTACAACTGCGTTTTCAACTTCAAATAACTTGAAAAGAAGAGTTAACTATTAGACTATCATAATTTTTTGTCCATAATAATGTAGCACGTGCAACACCTATTGACTCAAGAGTGTCTTATGTTATTGATTTGAATATGCCCAGTTTGCTACCGTAGCTTTTTTCTAAAATTGTGTACATCCTACAAAGCCTAGTTTGTTTCCTTATTTTGCTCAATTATCGTTCAATTGTACAGCTATAGATATAATTCAAAGTTAAAAGGTAGGGTAATATTAGCCAGGCCAGAACTCATCGTGCGTCTATCTATATAAATTTTGTAATTCTTACATGGTATCAGAGCTAATACGCTAAAACTTACACTTTTCAAAATGATCATTCCTTAGATTTTGCACAATTCAAATGACTGACAATAACAACACCACGTCCCACACTCCTACACCTACCATTCCACCATCTTTGTCAAGCTCGAAGTTTCAAGCAATTATTTGGCATGGAAAATGCATTTCGTTAATCTTTGAGGTCATGATATGGTTTGCTTCATAAATGGTAGTGCAGCCATCCTCCTAAGACCCTCTCTAATGGTTCCCTCAACTTTGCCTATGTTATTTCGAGTACAAAAATCTATCTCGTTGGATGGATACTTCCCTCTCTTTTTGAAAGGTTTGTCTCTACAATCTATGGGTTAGAAACATCAAGCAAGTCTGGACCTGCTCTGCAGACTCATTTTTCATATTGGTCTTATTCTCGTATTCCACATCTCAAACATCAACTACAAATGTTAACTTAAGATAACAAAACCTGCTCCAAATATTTTCTTAATGCCAAAAATCTTGAGGATCAGTTTGCGGTAGCTGGTAAGTCAATGAATGATCAAGTCTTGATTTTCTTCCTTCTTGGAGATCTACAAACGTCCTACATGCCATTTATGACATCATTCAGTTTTGCATCCTACGACAATTAATTCACTGTTGAAGACTTTCATGCTGAACTTCTGGGTTATGAAAATCTTTTAGACGTGCATCAATATGTTCATAGTTCAAAAAGTGGCCTTTTTACATCAGCTGCAAATAAGTCAAAGATGTCAACTTATATGAAAATGTCAAGACAACAACCTCTTAGATCAAAGATGCAGGAAGTAAATGTTAGAAATATTATATGAAGTAATTAATTTATTATATATTATGAAATTGACAAATAACAATATAAATTATAAAATAAAGATGAAAGTAACTAGAAAAATCTGGCATTAGAAAGGAAGTCATGTGTTGTGTTATCCTGAAGTCAAAAAGTTTTTCCTTGTTCAAGTATTGACAGATTTCTTCAATTTTAAGATAAAACCCTAGTTCGTAGCTATTCTTTTTTGATAAGCATAATCACCAAGAAAAAAAAAATACTAAGACTTTATAGTGTTGTTGAAAGAAAATAGAGTATATAGTTTAGAGAGAATAATAGATAATAGAAAAAAAAATATTTTGCACAAAGAGAGAATACCTTTTATATAGTAGTGTTTTATCCTAGGTATTAAATATCATGCTTTCACTTGGAGGAATCGTGTAACAACCGTCGTATACCCTCAAGATACACCCTATTAACATGGAACATTTCTCTAGAGTCCACAAAGCTCTTAAGGATTATGCACTCTATTCATATAAATAACACACACACAAACAAAGATATAGACTTATAAAATTATTTATAGTATATATACTTATTAAATCTCAAAGAAACAAATAGAATATTTCAAATTTAAATAATATTCAATATGCATAATATAAAATATTAAAATATAACGTGAAAATATTTTGTTAGTTAACCCTAAGAAATATAGAATGAGTTGAAGAGCTTATACCAAAGGTAATGCAGCAACAATAATGTTCACCACCACTACAAGAAAACAAGTACAATATTTAACTTGAAAGTAGTGAAGTAAAAGAAATGGTATAAAATATACTAAGTAAGTGAAGAGTTAGCAATATATAATTTATAGCAACAATAATGTTCACCACCACTACAAGAAAATAAGTACAATATTTAACTTGAAAGTAGTGAAGTAAAAGAAATGGTATAAAATATACTAAGTAAGTGAAGAGTTAGCAATATATAATTTATAAAGTTTGGAGGTATCAAGATACCAAAAGAAATTTATAACTACATTCATTTATTTGATAAATCTCACATCATTTCCAAAATTAGTTATGCAATTAAAAATATATTATAAAATATTTGTTAGGCTTAGTTTGGTTCCTTATAAAAGATTGAACTTACCTATTCTTTATTAAATTATCACTCTAATCAAGGTAAATACTTAAGACCACCAATGAGTTTCATTATATATACAAAAAAATCGTACAATTGTTAAATTATAAAAATATACGTTTAAAATTAATTTATAATTTAGTTTATAAGATTAGTTTGTCAAATCACATTTTGATTCACTAGCGTTGGCTTGAGTAGTTATAAAGTGACATTCATTGTGTTCTCGCATTACCTTTTACTAGTTGAGCTCAACAACAACATTTTTCCTTACAATTACTCTCACCTAGTGCTTTATCACCTATGTAGTTTCTACAAAGATTCATCTATAGGCTATTTTCAATAGTACTACAACAATACCAATACATTACCTATATATAGGCTTAAGACTTCATCACCAATAAACAATATTTATAAGGCAGAATAGTTTACACACACACACACACACACACACGCCAATAAATCATAGTCATTAGTATACAAAACAATAATAAATAATTAATTCACAGGCCTTTTTTGGTATCAAATATTTATATATTGGCTTAGCATCCCAACAACTCAAAACAGTTTAAAATAATTTATTAAAATTAAAGCATGTCATCCAAAATAGTTTTATAAAAATTAAGTACTACACACAATTCACTAACTATTAAGGGAAGGGTGTACACTCTTCCATTGATCCTCACATTGACTTAAGTATTCTTCTAAAATTTCGATGCCTAAAGAATATATATGTGTTTCTATTAAAATTCAACTCCAATAAAATACTCATTTATCCCTATATGCAATATATATGTATGATAAATATAAATCTCTAAGTTAACATATAGATTGAGATTTTTGTCTATACAAAATTATTTATAAAAAAATAAAGTTTATTAATCCATAAAATCGAGTGAAGTTCTTAAACACATTTGAAAATTATGTTCCTTATTTGGAATAAGGTCTAAAGGGTAAAAATAGTATTTGCAAACTACTAAAAAGGATTTGAATGGTAAGAAATAAAAAGTAAGTTTTAAAAACCCATTTTGAATTTTATTTCAACTTTTAGTCAAAACTGATCTTTAAAGGTAGTTTGATAATTTGAAAATGATAGGGTCAAAATTTCAAAAATGCTATATAATTTTTTTAAAAAAATTAGACTCCTTAAACTTTTCAATAATTTTTAAATCACTGAATTTAGATGTTGTGTGAGAGTTCAAAAGTGTTTCATATAATAGAGGGATAAAATGCTCAGATTCACGGTGTGCTATAGTAATCGTGTTATAATACTTGCTACAGGAATCATAAATTTGGAAAATAGAAGCTTTAGGATTGTAGCGCCAAGTCAAAAACTAGTACAATAAAAAATAGGAAAAAAAAAAATGAAAGCTTTTGATAAGGCAAATGTATTATCACATCCCAGAAAGTCAAGATCATGATCGGTATGGAGATGAAGACATTTCACCTCCACAAACCTTGGATAAACTTATATGCAAATATGAATATATAGACATTAAACTCTGATAAATACAAATCATATAAATGAAACTAACATGTTTAGACCATGGCTTGGAATGAAAGTGAAAAATTGTAAAGTAAGTGAATAGTAGACAGAGACTCTAGAGCCGTAGCGTGCTACATTGCCAATATATGTGAACAATAGACAAAGACCCTAGAATCCCAGCTTTAGGCTGTAGCGTGCTATAGAGCCAACATACATGAATAGTAGACAAAGACCCCAGAGCTGCAACGCGGTACAGTGATCCTATACCTTATAATATACAATCATGCACATCATTAAGCGTTATATTTCATATATACAAACCAAATGGACTTATGCAAAAATAAAGACCACTATGTGACTGCAAGCATGTTGTAGCATCCCAGTGCTCCTCTCAAAATCCTAACAAGTGTTAACCTAATTATTAGATTGTGCAAAATTGAAAGGTGTGGTTGGAGAAAGAGGGTAAGTTTTTGGAAAAATTCAGTGAGTTTTTGAAAAAATTTCAGTGAGTAGATATTAAAAACAAAAAATTTTAACTTAATTAGTAAATTCATTTTTAATATAAAAGTATAAAACTAGAATATGATAACATTTCATTATAAAAAATTAAACGTATCAAAATTACATATACAGTTATGCAGGTATCAAGTGTTAGATATCAAATCTCTCTACGCCTTCTACTTCTCACTTTGTACTGGTACCATCACACATATATATCAAAATGTGCAATTAGAGCACGTATGCTCCCTCCCTTTATGGCTCTTGGCTAGATGAAATTAAAAACAAAAATTTAGGCCAAAACTTATAACCATAATTTTCAATAATTCATGAGCATAAAGAGTGTTTGATCAAATCACAATTATTATGTTTGGGTTCAAGATAAATCCATCCAAATCAACTTTAAACCATAACAAAATCAATAATAGTTAAGGTAAAACAAATTGTTTCATTCATTAAATCAAATACATGCTATTTATATAAATTTCATTAAGGATATATGTTGCAAATCAAAATTATGAATCTTTAGTTCAAACCAATGAGTTCTCACATAAAATCAACTTATAAAGCAAACAAATCCAGTATAATCAATCAAAATTGATTATATCTACTCACAACTCTATTTGAAGTCCCTTGGCTAGTCCGTTTATGGTGGAGGATCTCGCAGAAAATCTATAATAATTGAAGCATGACAATTTCGTCAAAATAATGAATGAGTTTGCAATATTTCTATCTCAATCCCTATACACGATACTTATGCGTATAATATATAGTTAAAAGCTAAACATATCTAGTTTCCTATAAAATAAATGGTCTATAATTTTAATATTTCTAACTAAAGTTATAATACATTCTTTATCTGCTATCCAGTTTGCATATTCATGCAGAATAGCCTAACTTCAAAAATTTGCTGAAAATTTTTCCTATGAAATTTCATGTTAATTTCTGGATATGCTATTCCTCAGTATCTCTAGTTTACATATAAATTTACAGTGCTTTTATTTGAATTCTAAAACTTAAGATATGACAAAAAACATACATACTATTTACTAAACTCCTAAATTTTGAGTTTCATAAAATTCAATGATTCCAAGGGTTTTTAATGCTCCAATATTCTTTTATTAACTCACAACACTCCACAAACAAGTATTATAATTCATCCTTAAACCCCAAATTCAGTTGAAGTTACAAAATCCACAAAATTCATTTTTAAAATTCAATTAAAATCATAAATTGTTAAAGGAACCAAAGAGGAAATCATACTTTAAGCCTCCTGAAACTTGAATCTTATAAGATTAACAAGTAATTAAGCCTTTATTAGGGAGTTTTTGAGTGAAAAATTTTATAGCCTAGAGTTAAAAGAGAGAGATGAGAATAAGAAAGATGAAAAATAAGAAAGATGAGGAATAGTAAAGTTTTATATAGTTTTAAAGTGGGCTTAGGCTCAAAGTGATGGGCTTTCTATTTTTACCCATTTTGACTAGATTTTACTCATAATTTGGAGAAATATTTAATATAAAAAAATATAACTATCTTTATTAGCTTTCTAATGCATCAAGAATCGTTTTAATTTGAAGTTTATAACTCAAATTATAACCAAAAATCGAAGTATGTTTAGGAGCTCTAAAATTATATACTTAAGTTATAATTCTTTTAACTACTTTAGATTACTTTAAACTAATTTTGTGAGATCATAACATATTTAAACTAACTTAAAATTAGTTAAATCAAAGAATGAAGAGAGGAAGCATGGATATCATGGCCAAAGATACAGAATGTAGGTTTAATTAGTAAATGCCACGGTAATAGAATTGTAGGATATTTTATGCACTCCAAATTAGTCTCATAAATACTCATTGTAAAGGTTTTTAGTGTACTATAATTTTGTATCTAATAGACTTTATTAAAAAATGTTTGTATTTTCATAAATCAAAGAAATTACAAGAAACTCAAAATTGACAATAATTTATTTCGATTTGTTTCATTCCCTATCAACACTAAATTCGACATTTTTCAATTTAGTTTAAAATCAAACTTTAAATATAACTTCTAAACTTTAAAAATAACATTCTAAATTGTAATTCAAGCTTCAAAACACATTTTAAATTAAAATCTAACTCAAACATAGCTCCTAAACTTCAAAAAAAAAAAAATTTAAATTATAATTCAAGCCTTGAAACACATTTTAAATTAAAATCTAACTCAAACATTACCAAAGACTCATTTTGTCTCAAAACCAAAAACTCCTGCCATTTATCTAATTTCTAATCAATGAAATCACATAATAAAGTTTCTTAATTCTCATACAACTTGTAATAAATCTCAAAATGTCATGATCAAGTTCATAATTCAAAGACTATACCGTAATACATAAATACTTATTTTAACATTTAACATAAGATAACTAAATAAATGAAATTTAAAATTTTAGAATGGTTAGAAACTTGACCTAAAACTCAATAAAAACTTTGCAAATTTATGAAGAAATGTTAAATTAAAATTGCTCAAATTATGGTTTAAAACCTTAACCAAATTTCTAAAGAAATCCTTGAAGTAAATACATGAAGAAGTGAAGGAATATAAGAATAGTTTGCTTGAATGAAAATGAAAAATACAATGGAGGAGATTGATGGAGATTGATGGAGTTTGAGAGAGTTGGAGATGGAAAGAAGAAGAGAAGTAGAGGAGGAAGAAAAGCATGACCAAATGAAGAAGAAGAATGTGGGTTTTTATGGCCTTTGGGTTCATTTGACAAAAATGTCTTTTTACTTATTTCAAATTTCAAAAATGCCATTTGTAATAAATGTAATACAAATTAATAAATAAATAATAATTAAGAATTTGAACATCATAAAAATAAATAATAAGTCTCAATAGCATGCCAACTAATCACAAAATGTGCACATGCATAAAAATATAGTTTAATTATAAAAAAAACTAAATAACTCTTAGGATCTGAGATATAAGTTCTATATTGAAACAAATAATTAAAGTTAATTTAAATTTAAAAGATTTCTAACTCATATTGGCTTTAATCTCCATAAGTAAAATTTTAAATTTAAAATCATTTTTTCCATGGAGTTTATTAGGAGAATTAAAGATATTATAAGTCTTAAAATTCTATCAAAAGAATTAGAAATTTTGTAACTCTCACATATTTAGATTTAAATTTAATAATAATTATATTTTGTTAGATATAGTACTTAGTTAACAAGTATACTTTTGTTTTAATTTATTTATTTTAATTTTTTTATCTATTTATTATATATGTTTATAAGATATAAAAAATGTTATTTTGAAAATTTTTACAAGGAAAATATTTTGAGAATTATAAATTTAAATTTTGATTTGAAGGGCCTAATTGTAAAAAAGGGCTTTTGTGTAAAATAAACTAAGGATTTCTTTATAAATTTCCATTGCATGTAGAAAATTTCACCAACTTCTTTCTTCTCGTGGGAAACCATTCTTCATTTTCCAATTTTTTACCATTCATTCAGCCTTCCTCCTTTTCTTTCATTGTCTCAAAAATCTCAACCATTTCCAACCATTTTTCTTATGAAATCAACCTTCAATATCATTTCCAAGTCCTTAAATTCATAAATTCTTAAAGAAATTGTAGAAAATCTTTAATTTTAGCTAGAAATCCCAAGTTCAAAGTATATAGTTTTAAGCATCCAAAACTTAAATCAAAGTGTTTCATCATCAAAACTTGCATGGAGATTGAGTATGTATTTTCTAACCTTTAATTTCATCAATTTCAAATTTAATTTAAGTATTAGAATTAGATTTTTATTTAATGAAAAACTTAAAAATTTTAAGTATGTTTAAGAATAGGAAGCAATTATCTAGTTGTAATTTATATTTTGTTTCATGAATTACATAAAAATTTGAAGTTAGGATTTTTAGTTGGGAATTTATGAATTAGAGGTTAATTAAGATTTTAAATATTTTCAATGAAATGCATATTTGAGAAATTGAATATTTTAGGTTGATATCAATTTGATATTTGAATAAGTTGGTTTGATTTTGGTGTGAAAAATTAAAGATCATTTTGTGTTAGCCTAATATTATGATCAACAAATTCTTTTTATTGTGCCTAAAATGATTTTGGCAATGAGATTGTAATTTTGGATTAATGATGATGATATTGTGTTAAATAGAGTATGTTAGAGTCAAGCCTTACTAACTTATCAACTAAAGATATCAAGTATTCATTTTAAGTCATTTAATAGGATATAGACATATATGTGTGTGTCTCTGTGTGTGCAGGTTTAAATATATGTATGTGTGTGTGCGCGCGCGCACATGAAGTAAATATGGTGCAATTTGAACTTAAATAATTTAGTTTTGCTATGAATTATCATAAATTCGATTTGCGTAAATTTCAGTAAATTGTGAATTATTAAGTGATGTTACATATTAACTCAAAATTAAATACACTTTTAATAAGCATGTTAAAGACACTTAGTTATATGAATATTAAATTTAGATTGTGCTTAAAATTAATTGATCTAAACAAATTCATATGTAATTAAATTTATGAATTTTAAAAAAATTAAGTGATACATTCAAAGTATAAAATATTTATTTTAATTAATAAATATATTTATAGAGTATAATTTTAAATATTCGATACAAAATTAACTATTAAATTTATAATATTTCATTACTTTATATTTAAAAATAAAATTTAAAGTTAATTTAGTTTTTGTAATAATGAAATGCATAAAATATTTTAACAAAAGTAAGTATTTTTATCTAAATAAAAATAATAAATGAATATAACATGTATTTATATTTAAAAATATTAAGAAAATATATTTTTTAAATATTTTTTATAATAATTATTATTTTTAAAAATACAATAAATTGAAATTAAAAGTAAAAATAATTAAAAATTTTAATTTATTAACAAATATTAATAAATTTAAAAGTAAATGATATTTTTGTCAAATAAAGCATAATATATTTCTTTCCATGAATGATTTTATAGTGAAAATAAATAACGAAAAATTTATTTATTTCATTTCTCCTTTTCTTTTTTTTTTCTTATTCTTTTTCATTTTTAAAAATAGACATACTCTTAATGTGTTATGGCTTTTAGTTTCTAGTGCTAATTCTTTTATCATAATTCTCAATTTACAAAAAAATAAATTGTAAAATAAAGTTGAGAATTGCAATCAAAAGTTGGTAGTTTCTTTGTAATTCTCAACTTATGGTGGAAAAATAGAAGAGGGGAAACTAAAGGATTGAAATTTATTGCTATGGAGGACATTTGTGTCATTTTAGTTACAATTGGGATACTTGCTTACAAGTTTTGGTCGCTGTTCTTGGGTTTTTGCACCGTAGTTCGTCCCCGTGCAAGGCGAGGGTTTTAGCAGTCAGGGTTTAGCATAATCATGTCTACCAAATCCTTTCCAATTCCCACCAATGTCGCTTTGCCATCTCCAAACACCCGCCTCTCCCACTCAATTACTTCCCATTTCTTCTCATTCACGCCCAATTCCCTCTCATTCTCGTCCTCTCTCAGGCAAAAGACCCACAAAATTAATCCCCTCCCGGCGGGCTCACAAACCAGCAATTCATCCACCGACCAACCGGATTCTCTCGCTCTGACTCAAGAAGCAATCTCCGATTTTCTTGTTGAACTGGGAATCTCTCGGGAGGATGCTATTTTTATTTCCTCGAATTCTCGCAAGTATGCACAGATGCTAAACGACAGCGTTCGGGACTTGGAGGAGTGGGATTCTTGGAGTAAGAAGAATGATGGTGGAAATGGAGAGGAAAGTTCAGTTGGGTTTAAAGAAAAGGTGGTTAGAATGGCTAAGGAGAAAGGTGACAATGGCAAGGTCGCGTTCTTGGAGAGTATTGGTCTGAATCTATCTTCTGCTATCAGTATTGCCAGATACTTATCTGGGAAGTCACTTCCTGCTCTCATTCTAAGGGTAAACTTCCCTTTATGAAATTATATCAGTTTCAGTTTAGAGATTAGTTTTTATTTTTATTTTTTGGTATTATGCTTATGGTGTTGTGACATGCTATGTTTCTCTTTAGCATTACTTATGCCTTCAAAAAGTAAATAGGTTTCTTCCCTTTTTAGAAGTAAATTTATTGTTTGTATTAGTTGGTTGGAGTTGTTGCTTATGTTGCTCTTGGATCTTAGGTTAAGCATATGAAGGAAATATTCTTTTCTGGCAGTAATGCTGAGGCGATAATTGGAAAAAATGCTCGGAGAATGATGAAGCACTTGTCAATTTCTATTGATGAAGATCTACAACAAACCTTAGCCTTCTTTGAAAAGGTCTAGTATGTTTCCTGTGGTTTTCAGCAGTTATATCATGTTTATCTTTCTTATAACTTCTTGAGCTTCTTCTTCTTCCTATTTAAGAGAGGAGACTTATTTTTATAACACAAATTTTTTCAATAAGTTCTTTTGCAAATATTCGATTAAGATATTGATTTTCTTGGTATAGATTGAAGCAAGGCGCGGAGGTTTAGATATGCTGGGTTCTACAAAAGCCTCTTTCCAATATCTTGTTGAATCATTTCCACGCCTTCTGCTCTTATCAGTAGACTCCCATGTAAAACCTGTCGCAGAATTTCTTGAAAATATTGGAGTTCCTAAGGAATGTGTGGGAAGTGTATATCTATTATTTCCACCCATTATATTCTGGGATGTTAAGGAAATTAGAAGAAAAATGTTGGCTTTTGAGGAGGTACCATTTGCATAATCCTACTTAAAGTTTATCCTTATTATTTATTTTGGTTTATGATCAGACACACTCATTATTTATTTTGGTTTATGATCAGACACCCTCATTCACATACTTTGTCTGTCTTTCACACATCCAAAGTATCTATTCTACACTCTTACACATGCTTTGTCTCCCACACACCAAAAGTATCCATTCTCTTTTTCGATTTTGACTTAGGGGTTGTAGGGTAATATCTTCTTTGCTTATTATGAGATTATTATCTTCTGTGTTGTCTTCTAGATTGGTGTTGTGAATAAAGATGTCGGCAAAATGCTACTAAAATATCCATGGATTCTTTCAACAAGCATTCAAGAAAATTATGAAGAGATCCTTTCATTCTTTGATGAAGAAAAGGTATGGTTTCCTAAAGCCAAAATTTACCTGCCTAGCCTAGTAATGTCGACAAATTGGTTATTTGTGCATGCTTGAATGATGTTACATTCTTCTACATTGAATTGGGGTAAAATTTCCGCTACTGACTTCATATGTTGTTCATTTTGTCTTTTGCTGTCATCTTGCTAGTGTGGAAGGAGAAGTTAGTTGTTTTATATGTTTATTTTTTCTTGCTTTTGGTTGTGGTGGAAAAAATTAGGAAAATATAACCTTGAAGAAAATTGTGGGCAGATTTTGTTCCTCCAACATTTCATGTTCAAAAAACATGGTAGATTTTTTAAAACCTGGCTTCCATATGTTTTTGGATGAGATGCATCCACCTCAAAATGAAAGTTCTAATTCTTGAATAATTATTCTAAATTTTTAAACCTTTATCCTTCCTTTTTTTTCCCCATAAGCAAACAATGAAAGTTAAACACCTTTTTTCTTTAATTTTTTGTTTCCCCAAGTTTTTCTTGCATTTGTGTTATTACTGTTATAGCTAACTGCTTACTTTCCAACACAAATGGTTATTATTGGGCTGAATGGATGATCTGGTTTATGGAAAACCTTGGCAAACAGAAAATCTTGGCCTAATAGCTTCAGAATTGAGCTTATATTTAGGATAAACACTATATGAGGCATTCGTAATGTGACGCAACATAGATTTCAAATTATATTTTACATTGAAATTGGTCTAAACCCAAACTTGATGCAGAACATATTGGATCAGCTTTTGTAAAATGTTATCAGCTCAGTTCAGGATGGTGAGTTCAGGCAATGGGATTATTGCTTTGTGTTGAGCTTGAGCCACCCTCAGCTTGGCTCATTTAGTCTGATATTTAGCTTTCCCCTGTTTTTGTCAGTTATTTTCTTTAATGACATCGTATGGCTAACAATGTCTTATAATAGGTACCAAAGCTGGGTGTTGACTGTGCTATAAGAAGCTGGCCTCATTTATTGGGTTGCTCAACTAGTAATCTAAAGTTGATGGTAGAACAACTCGGTGAATTAGGAGTTAAAAACAAGAAGTTGGGTGAAGTTATTGCCAAAAGCCCGCAATTGCTACTGCAGAAGCCTCCAGAATTCCTCCAGGTATACTATTTTATCATTTTAAATTTTGGGTTTGTTTTGGTGGGGGTTGGTGGGGAGTTTGGGGGTGTTTACTAAATTCCTTCACTACGATCTTGTGGTGGTTACTAAGTTATTTCATTCTGGTGTTTAACATAAGGTGGTTTTTTTAAAATTTTTTTTTTCTTAGAGTATAAATTTGTTTGCTAGCATTCTGATCTTTTACTTTTTCTTAGAATGCAATTTCTTCCTTCTTTCTCTTTTCTTTTTGACCCTGTATTTTGCCACTTCTTCGTGAAATTTTTCTTCCTATATGTTGTATTGTTCTGCTTCGTATTGTTTGAGATTGTCAGTAGTTCATATTGAAAAAGGAGGACTCTAAGATCCTTTTTTTTTTTTTTTTACACCTGTCACACATGTGGGTGATCAATCACCAATCTTTCTGTGACAGTATAACATCATAACTACTGAAGGACTAATTTTTCTGTGACTGTATCACATTATAACTACTAAAGGACTTAGCCTTTTAAAATTTGCAAGAAAGTTAGAATGTCATCGTGATCCTTATTGAAGTTATGTTTTAGCTTCCTGAATTTTAGGTCATTAGTTGGTCTTTTCTAATAGCTCTATAGGTTGATCAACATGTAAATTAAATGCCAATGGTATCCGAGCATTGCAGATTCTAGTGACCTTTGACCTTTCCAAGGTTCCCTAGCTGAGCTTCTTAAAGCTTCTTATTGCAGCCAGAATGAAATTTTTGTAAATTTCATTGGATAACCTATTAAGTTGTGTTACTCTGTATGAGTAATTGTTCTTGAATTTCTGTTCAGATGTTATTTCTGCTATTTGCAGGTTGTTTCTTTTTTAGAAGATTTAGGATTTGATAGGGAGAATGTGGGGAAGATACTTGGTCGCTGCCCAGAACTTTTTGCCACCAGCATTGAGAGGACATTGAAGAAGAAGGTTGAATTTCTCACTGGCATTGGAATATCTGAAGACCACCTTGCTCGAACTATTAAGAAATATCCAGAGCTTCTTGTTTCGGACATTGACAGAACCTTATTTCCCCGGTAATGCTTCTGTTCTGTATCATATTGACTTGAATGGTTCAAAACTAAAATGTAATTACAATTCCAATAGATTTGAATGTATACCATCTAAATTGTATATTTTCTTTAACTTTTCTAATATCTAAATATAAGGGTTTATTATATTTTTTCTAGTAAAACATTTGAAAAACAATATTTTGGCATACTGTTTAATGCATACTGTTTTTGTCAATTTAGATACTCGAGCTGAACAAATTTTCATTTTTAAAACATTATTTTCAAATATTATACCATTCATGTTCTCAAGTCCTAAAAATTCCAAATAAAAAAATATTGCTTTCATTTTCTGAATTATCTTTTGGAAAACACCATTTGAAAAAAAACAGCAGACACGTTCTGAGACTCTTAATTTTTTTGTGAACAGGATAAAGTACATGATGGAGATAGGATTATCAAAGAAGGATATTGCATTCATGGTCCGAAGGTTCTCCCCTTTACTTGGCTACAGCATCGATGAGGTATTTAGACCAAAGCTAGAGTTCCTCACAAACACCATGGCAAAGCCAGTGAGGGATGTGGTGGATTATCCAAGGTATTTTAGTTATTCATTGGAAAAGAAAATAAAGCCCAGATTTTGGGTGCTCAAGGGAAGGAATGTTGAATGTAGTTTAAAAGATATGTTAGGTAAAAATGATGAGGAATTTGCTGCTGAATTTATGGGTGATGGAAGGATGCTTGCCCCTCCTTCCCATTCTCATCAGTAACTTTTAACTTTCTTGTATCTGGTAATTTGTAAATATTTTTCCAATGCCTGTTAATCTGTAAATAGCAAATCAAAGTTCTTTAATGAAAAATGTTAATCCGTCATGTTTGTGTTGGAGTCTTGATGGTGAAGGAATAGAAGCATTTGTTGTATCTTATATATGTTTGTAAAGTAGGATATTTAAGGGTATGCTTGTGGTTGAGGTATGTTGGTGGGAATTGTAAATAATTGATTAAAGCGATACCGCACGCAAAGTTTTACTTGCATAATGTTTTATCCTAAAATGTTATGCTACACAGATGCAAGGTTTAGTTGATTAAATTTCTATTTATGCGACAATAATTAATAGTTACTATCAAGTAGCTGTTAATTTTATTCTGCTTTGTGATCAGTCCAATTGAAACTTGATGAAAATATGTAGGCTTAACAATCTACTATGATTGTATCATGGTGAAGTCTAATTGAAATTCAATCAAAATACATAGACTTCAATAAACTCATCTAAAATGTATAAGCTTTGTTAAAATATTGTTGTGTTCTCTCTATGTACACTAGCCATATATAGCATATCAGATTCATCAGTAATAAAATTTTTTATTTATGCACAAGGTGGGTTTTTTTTTTTGGGTTTTCTCAGGTACTTAAAAATTTACGTAGAAGAAGCAAATTGGGACCTTGTGGCCCTTAACTCTTTTAGAAACATGTATTGAAGATCTACAACCATCAATGTCTTCATTCATACCAACAAGCAGTTAAGAGTAATGAATTAATTCTTACTGCAGTATTTTGGAGTGTCAAAAACTATTCCAAACTCTACACCAGTTGTTGGAAATTTGCTATGGCGACAGAAGAACTAATACGGCTTTGTAGGACAATATCCTTAACAAAAGATGAACATGTAGTGACATAATCTTGATATAGAATTTTCGGATAACAGTTATTAACAAGTAGATTCTTCTTCTCAATCTTTGTTTGCAGTAAATTCTTTTTATTCAGTCAGTACCTTAATTTTTTCTACAAAATTACAACAATTAAAGGAATCGGTGTCTATTCAACGATAATCCACTAATACTTAAGTTAATGACCAGATAAGAATATGTAATTTTGTAACTAAACATTGGAGGATTATCGCTGAACACATGCCCATTTTTTTTTATTCTTGTGATTTTGTGGGAGACGTTAAGGTATCGACGACCGAGGACGGTAAGAAGAATTTATGACTGAGGAACAAAAAGAAAAGTTTACTTGTTGACAACTAGTATCCGAAAATCCAATATCAACAGTTATAAAGGGAAATTAGGTCCGAAAGGAGAAAAAATGGTGGCTAGTTGTCCGATAGGGATAGTCTTGGCAACAAAACAAAGTAAGAGAGAAGCTTTCAAAATGGCAATTCAACAAATATGGAAGATGGCGAAAAACTTGAAGGTGGAGAGTCTGGGGAATAACATGTTTATCATTCCTATTTCTTCTGATATAGATAAAAGGAGGATCATTGTATCAAGCTCTTGCAATTTTGTAAGCCTCTCATTGTATTAGTAGAGACATATGGGATTGAAGAGGTAATAAAACAAGATTTTACACATGCGTCTTTCTGGGCTCAGATACATGATGTTCCTGTAACGTGCATGGGTAAAGAGACGGCAGCAGTCTTGGGGGAAAAATAGGGAAGTCGAAGAATTACACATATGATCGGGAGAATTAGAGTCTTAATTTATCTAACTTAGCTCCTCGAGAATAACATCAAAGTCAGGTTGCAGGATGCAGCACCGGTGTTGTATGGAAAATTACCGGAATTTTGCTTTAAATAAGGGCTATTGGGACATATTTTTAGAGAATGTGCAGCATATTATTCCAAATTGCAAGAATAGCGGAATAACCAGGATTTGGCATATGAAGCTTGGACGAGGGCAGTAACAAAACAGAAAGATGGAGGCAAAATAGATATAGAGCAAGAATTGGCACAGAAACAAGAAAAGAAGTAAGGGGAGATGAACAGAGAAGTCAGAAAGCCATGACCACTCTGATTAACAGGGTAGAGAAGATGAAGAAAACTGGAATCCGAAACCCATGGATAACCTGATCCCGGAACCAATGGTTTAGGAGCCAAATCGCAAGGAATTGGCGCCAATAGTGTGTAGAAAGATTGGGGAGCATTAGTGAGAAGGTGACATGAACTGCAGATAAAGGAAGAAAAAAAAAGTTTATCAAAGTCGGACAAACAATAATGTGCACTTTGAAAAGAAAGATTCAAGGGGCAAAATCGTGCGGATAAACAGAGGAAGAGTGTGGTGAGGCCCTACCAATATCAAGCTCAAGCCCGAGAATCATAAAGTAGAAAAGATCCAAGGCAGACCGGGGACCAGGACTAGGAAAGGAGAGCGGAGGAAATAAAGTTGAAAATTGAGTGTCCGTTACCCACTAGCTAGATGTGAGCCGAAATTTACGGAAGGAATTTGAATTCAATTGAAAATTTTCAAAGATTTAAAATTTCCTTGAAAGAATCTCAGTTCAATTCCTAATCGTGCAGGGATTTTAGGTCTTAAATCTCTTGATGATTTCAAAAAAATAACATATGTCCTTGGTTCAGGGTAAGTTCGTCCAAAGATACAATTTTTTTTTTTATTAATATTAAAAAAAAATTGTGAGCTGAACTAAAATTATGAATGTGCTTAATTTTTGGGTCATTTAAAACTAAAACCTTAGAAGTAGAGGAACAAAACATAGGGGAACAAAACATAGGGAAACAAAATGAAGGTCCAGAACTATTATTCAGACACTTATTGTCTGCGGCTGAGTGACTTGAATGTCCCTCAAATTCCATCGTCTGAGAGTGACATTGCTAATGAAGGTCCACTCACAAATTCTTGTTCAAAGTTCTCATCGGGGAAGGCTGGATGCCAGAAGGCGACAAAAATATTAATTTCTTTCATTCTAAAGCAACAATAGGGAGACTGAAAATAGGAACAGAGGTATTATGAATGAAAACATAGGTTGGTATATTTCACCAATCTATTCACCACAAAAATCCATGATTGACTTCGGAAGGCGGCGCTAAGAGGGATCTAAAGAAGGATCACAGGCAGATGAACGCAGAGCTTGATCTACCTTTCACAAGAGAATAAGTTTCTGTTGTGCCAGCGCAAAAGCATCCTACAAAAGCTCCTGGTCTACACGGTTTTCCTGCAACATTCTTCCAAAAGCATTGGCAGTCAGTCGGTGGAGACGTCCTAACAACATGTTTGCATATTCTCAATGATTAAGAGATATTGCAAAATTAAATCACACTCGTACTGCTTTAATACCCAAAGTTAGCAATCCTACTAAAGTGACCCAGTATAGACCTATCAGCCTATGTAATGTGGTGTACAGAATAATTGCAAAATCTATCGCCAATATGGTAAACGGAGTTCTTTATCAAACCATTTCACCAAACCAGATTGCTTTTATACCTACTAGACTTATCACTGACAATATAATTTTAGCGTATGAGTGCCTATATAAGATTCGATGTAGGAAATGGCCCAAAAAAAGGATTTAGTGGCTTTAAAGCTTAAGTAAAGCATACTATAGGATTGAATGGAGGGTTTTGAAACTGTAATTCGAAAATTGGGTTTTTGAACGACGAGCATAACTGATTGGGATCTACTTCGCTATCTAGGAGCAATAATTTCTAATGCGATCTATCAACTCTACATAAATTATGAAATTTACAAGTTTGAATTAATATAAATTAATACAATTATTAAATAAGCAACACAAAATAATATGATTAATAATCGTATTGAATTCATATTTTAAATTGTTAATCGGTGAATTAGTTTATAATAGATGATTGATTATTAAAATAAATATATTATGCTAATTTTTTTATAAATTAATAAATTTATTTTATTGTTTTTTATTTAATTTTTTTAATTATATTTATTCATTTTTAAAAATATTTATAACAAAATTATTGATATTTAAAAAATATTGTTATAAATATTATAAAAATAAATAAAAATATAAATAAAAATTATTAAATAGGTAGCTCATTACAATTTATTTAATCAAATAAATAAATTGAATTAAAATAGACCTATTTTAACACAAATAGGATATGATAACTCAAATTACCATCCTTCATCGCTGTAAAGTCTTTTTCAGTACTAATTAATGGTTTTGCAACAGGTTCTATTGACCCACAGTAATCCATTAGGCGAGGTTGTCCTTTATCACCGTATTTGTTCCTTATTTATGCATAACCAATCTCCTCTTTACTGAAAGAAGCTGAAAAGAAGAAAGTAATTTGCGGGTGAAGTTTGACAAAAATCTTAGCATATCGTACCTACTGTTTGCTGATGACAGCCTAATTTTTTTGTAAGCATCAAATGAGGAGTGTACCAATCTTAATGCTACTTTTGAATGTTATGTATCTGCCTCAGGTCAAAGTTTTAATTATGAGAAGCCGTCAATGTTTTTCAGCCCCAATATGCATTCTGCCCAAGTCATGACTATTAAAGAAATTTTTACCTTGAATGTGGTTACAAAGCATGAGAAGTACCTTCCTTGGTTGCCATCCATGGTAGAAAGAAACAAGAATTATTTTTCCAAAGAACTAAAATTGAGAGTAACAAGCAAGGCTAGTAGCCCAAAAGGTGCCCAAATATGCAATGAGTGTTTTTAAGATCCCATGGAGTATTTATACTGAGGCTTATTTCGGTGGGGATGCAAAGAAACTGGGAGAAAAAACTATTTGTCTAAATGGTAAAGGTTGTGCCAATCGAAAGGGAATGGGGATTTGGGTTCGGCTAGTGTAGCTGTTTTAACTAGGATTTACTAGCGAATCAAGGTTGGAGAATAATAAATTCGCCAAGCTTACTAGTAGCAAGAATAAGGAAAGCTACACACTTTGGAGATGGAGAGCTCTTAGAATCTAAAATGGTACGATGCTGCTCGTAGTTCATTTGGAGAAGTTTGCTTTAGGGCGGGTAGTGCTGCAGCAGCATGGACATAGATGAATAGGCAATGAAAGGAAAACATTTATCTTCAAAAGCAACTGCCTATCTAGACCCACAACTTTCAAACCGATATTTCCATCTTCTTTCCCTAGTGATTCCAAAGTTAGCGTACTGATTGGAGTTGGCAGCCAATGGAATGCGGATTTAATTCGGCAAGCCTTTGTGGACGAAGATGCAGAACAAATCACGAGCATTCCACTCATACTTGTAACCAAAGAAGATTAGATGATTTGGCATTATGACAAAAGATGAAAGTATACCAGTTAAAAGCGGAAATGGGGTGGCCTTGAACATTAAATTTCCTGATTCTCCTTGCAGCTGAACTGACGTTTCTGTGCTGTGGAAGTAAGTTTCGTATGCCATTATACAACAAAGATTATGTGGAGGGCTTTATCAAACATTCTTCCGACTGCAAACTATCTGCGGTCAGGATGCTATAAAGAGAGAAGACGTAGTTCATGCTCTCTTTAGCTGCAATTGTGTTTAAAAGGTATACCAGTTAACTCCATATTGGAACACAATTAAAATATATATATATATATATATATCATTTATATGAACTTTTCATTTATTATTCAAGCTACTGCATCATTAGTAGAAAAGAGTGATTTTGAGTTAATTGTCACAAGGTTAATCTTTACCGTAGCTCACCCGTGTGGCATTTAGATAACTTCCCTTAGTAAGTTGTTAAGTAAGTCTTAATACCTTACTCACAAACTTAAGAGGAAGGTTAAAGAGTGTGTGCACATAGAGCAAACAACCCACAAGAGTATTTGCTAGCAAAGAAGTTTTTATTACATAAGAAGGGTTTGTTACAATGTAAGGCTTTTAAAGTATTGTTGGAACTCTAAACTTCTTAGGATGCTTAACAAAATGGGGCCATCTCCTATTTATAAACTTCTATACCACCAAATATGTGGTTATAAATATTTCTTTAGAATTCTCTATAAGATATATATATATAGAACACTCTAGACTAACCTATACTTTCTTGCTTATTTTAGAAACTTCTAAGATTTTCTAATTGGTCTAGTTATTTCTTCAAGCTTCTAGAGTTTTAGGAGTATTCTAGAATCTTTTGAAATATATTTAAAAGTTTTAGAATATTTTTGAGTGTTCCAGTATGTTTTTGAGAAATCAAAAACACTTGAAAAGTATCCTCCTATGTTCGAATATGCTTAAATTAGTGAGTGTTGTGGGGTTTTACCTTTTTGATTGGCTAAGCATGATATTCTTCCCTACCTAATCTTGTGACACCCTTGTCGCGCTTTCTTCCTTAAATCATTGAATGTGCTCAGCAAATTGCCACAGAATACTTTCTCAATCTCAACTTGCTTTGCTGTTGGGGAGATTCTTCCACTTCATTAAGTACTCAGGATATGGTTGAATGCCTTTCCTTTTGATCACGTGATTTACAAGGATGCATTTTACATCTTTGTCGAATGCGGTGATTATGGCGGTTGGCACTCTCTCAGTCATATATCTATTGTGTCTTCTATGTTTTTATGATAGGGTTTAAGAAGACTTACATGAAAAACTGGATGAATTGATAGAAAACCTTGCCTACATGCTTGATAATAGGGAAGGGTCCTCGTATCTATTTAGCAACCTTTTGTGTACTTGTCGAAATGCCTAAAATTGTTATGGTAATAATTTAAAGAGTACGAAATCTTCTTCCTTGAACTCAATATGTTGTCTTCTTTGTTTCGCCCATTTCTACATATGGTGAATGGCTTTATCCAGACATGCTCGCGTAATATCAGCTTATTCATGCCATTCCTTTGTAAGCTTATAGACAACGAAACTATTCCTTCCATATGTTAAGGCTATAGCATTTTGGGTAATTGGTTGTTAACTTATTATAATCACAAACGAACTTTTGGTTGTAGCTTCACTTCTTTGGAGATTATACGAGAATTAGGTTATATTAAGTAACTTTGCCCAATCTTGTTGATAAGTGCTCACATGATACCTCAAGTATACTATTAGTGCACTCTGTTTGCCCATCCGTTTGGGGTAAAAGTTTGTCTAAAACTTTAACTCGATCATCAATATCTTAAAGAGTTCTATCCAAAATTATCTTGTGAATTGAGGATCTTGATCACTTATGATGATTTGTGGGGCTCCTTATAACTTTACCACATGTGTAAGGAATAATCGAGCTACTTTTTTTGCGATACAGTCCTCTAAGGTTAATATAAAACTAGTATATTTGCTGGATCATTAACAACCACTATAATGCTTCCGCATTTCTCTGATTCTAGTAAGGCCACGATGAAATCTATGGAGATACTTTTCCATGACCTTTTTGATATAGGTAAGGATTCGAGAAACCTTGGTATTCGAACTTGTCTTGTTGGCATACAAGACAAGTTTTCACATATCTTTCAATATCGTCTTGCATTTATGGCCAATAATAAGATTCTTACTTAAGAGCTAGAGTGCGAGTCATACTTAGGTGACTAGCCTATTTCGAGTCATAGCACTTTTTTATTGCTTCTTTACACAGACAACTTATTTTAGCATGAACAAGCATCTTCTAAAAGTGTAGAACAAACTAATTGGAACTATTTAATTTTTTAGGTGTTTATGGCTTGATCTAGGAATGTTTACGGCTATAGGATTTTTCTACAAATTTTTCTAGGTTATTTTGGTAGTTCATCAATGGTGGATGATGGAAGGCATGAAGAAAGAAGAAGATGGAAAATGGTGGCAGCTTAGATAAGTTTTGAGAATGAGAGAAA
Organism: Khaya senegalensis; assembly: GCA_032402905.1. Lineage (NCBI taxonomy): Eukaryota > Viridiplantae > Streptophyta > Magnoliopsida > Sapindales > Meliaceae > Khaya > Khaya senegalensis. Next base: position 2,377,193 of record CP135548.1, on the reverse strand, counting down.
ATGGGGTAAAATTTGGCCAAGGAAGGAAATTTAAGGCAAAATTCTTTGTTTCACTTTTTATCCACTAATCATAGTCATTTGGACATATATAAAAATATTTGATTTATTGCGTAAATTAATAAAATAAAAAATTATAATTTTACCCTTAATTTAATAAAAAAAATTCTAAAATAACTTTAAAATTTATAATATTTTTATTTATATCATTGTCTAAAGAAAAATAAATTTTTAATTTCATTTAAAAATAAAATGAAAAAATTAAATAAATAACACATAAAATACATATAACGTTACGTATCTCAATTTAGTATCGACTAAATGAATATATACTCGATTAAATAATTCTATATGCATAATATGCCATAAATATATCATGAATAAAAATATAATACAACTACATAGCTTTAAAAAATTTTATACAGGTTCTACGCCTCTACATAGAAGTGTATTCATTAAATATAATGAGATTATAATTGACTCAACATTTTAAGGTGTTGATATGATTTCTAAATAAACTCAAATGTGTGTCTGATGACACATTTATTTATTTGTTTGTTGATTACATTTTATGAAGTAAAATTGACTCTAAAATTTTAAATACTTATTTCTTGAATAACATATTAGTTTTTTTTTTATTATTATTATTAATAGGTGAATCTAATTGTTAAGTAATAAAAAATATAAAAATTTATAATTTTGCATATATATATATATATATCAAAAATATGGATAAATTGATATTACTTGCACCATTTTCACGCTTCAAATTTATATTATATTTAAAATATATAAATAAAAAAAAATATTTACTACCTATATATATTTGCTATAAAAAATTAACTTAAAATATTCTTTTAAACAAAGTTACTATTCTTCAATATATTATACATAACATGATCAGGCTATTGATAGAGGACTGAGCTGCAGGACTACTTCCGGTGAACGTTGAAGAAGGCCATCCCTCAACCATTTTTTTTTTTTTTATTCTCTAAATCATAGCTTTCAAAGTGAATTAAGACTTTGCTTTAGATCTTGACAATTCAATTTAACTTTAAAAATAATGTTAAAAGTGTATGTGATGATTTCAACTTTTAATATAATCTATGAATTTTGTTTTATTAATATTTGATATTTAATATTTTAATTCAAAAACAGCTATAATTTAAAAATTATTGCACTTTAATACCCAAAGAAATCGAAATAGTTTTTCAGTTCAAAATTTATTGGAGTGTATGATCACAACTTAATTTTCATCAATTATTTTAAAATTTCTAATACATATAATATAAGAAAATAAGATGAATATTGATACATGTTAACAAAACCCCTAGGCAATAATAGATCTAATGTTTTCTAAATAATGTTGATTTCAAATAAACGAAAAAAAAGAATCTTTTTTTTTTTATGCTTTTTTTGGTAAAATTCAATATAAACTTGAAAACATTTTTTAAATAAAAATTCATAACTACTGATAAAAATAATTTTTTATTATAAATATATTTGTTAACATTTTCTTGTAACTTTTAAATTAGTTAAATTTAAAAAAGTCTTGCTTATACTTAACTTTTTATCAAAACAAAAAATAAATAGTTAAATTTTATTTTGTTATATTTCATTTAAATTCAATATTAATTAGAATTGTTCGAGTTTATAATCAACATGATTTTATTTTTTGCCATTTGACTAATAGATACCATTCGAAACTCATGCAACTGGCAGTAAGTGGCCAATGAATTTTTGTATCTTAATAATTGATTAAAAATTATAAATAACAAAATATAAAATAAAAAGGTAAATTGATACTTGATAAAATATTATACAACATCAAATTGTCACACCTTCGACTAGAGGCCACCATGTGATAATTGCTGCGTACCCTCGAGTTATGTCCCATTAACATAGAACATCCTACGAGAGTTTTCAAAGTTTTTAAATATAACATACACTCCATTTACAAATAAAAAGTGCACAAATACACACACACACACACAAAAATATATTATTTAAATTCAAAACATCAATCACATTTAAAATTCATATATATAATAGAAGTGCCATAAAATCTAAAAAAGAATCAAATTTTAAATAATATTTATAGTACATATTAAAATATGAAAATACATAGTGAAAATAGTTTGTTAGTGGACCTTGATAAATATAGGACGAATTGTGAACCCATAGCCAAAGTAATGCAGTAATAACCATGCCCACCACTATAAAAAAGTAATGCGAGACCTAATTTGAAAGTAATGAAGTGAGGGGAGTGCATATAAAATATACTTAGCAAATGAATCGTTAGCAATATCAACTCATAAAGTTTGGAGATATTGGGATACTAAAATAGTTATAAAATTATTTTTGTTTATTTTGCTAATCACACATCGTGTTAAAATTGATTATTTAGCTAAAAACATACTTTAAAATATGTTTTAAGCTTGTTCTTTCTTAAGTTGTTACTTTGATTGGAATTGATGCTTAAGACTATCAATGAATTTTACTATACTAAAAATCATGCAACTATTAAATTATATAAAAATTTACTTAAAATTTATTTATGTTTTAATTTATAAAATCAATTTATAAAACATCAAATCACAATCCGACTCACTAGTATTGACCTAAGTAGTCACGAGATGAAGATCGTTGTGTCCTCGCATTACCTTTCACTAGGTGGATTCTACAACAATATTATCATTTATATCAATCCTACCTAATGCCTAACCACCTATGCTACCTTTACAAAAGTCTGTCCATAAGCTATTTTCTGTAGTATTACAGTTATACCAATACATTATAATAAACGTAATTTATAAAACAAAGCATTTCAAATACATGCGCGCACGCACACAAGCATATATGCTCCAAAGGCCATTTCTATAATTAAAAGCATAAATACAATAAAACAATAGTAATATACAAACCACAAGCCTTACTAATGTCAATTTATTTAATGTTAACTTAACATTCCAATAACTCAAAATAATTTAAAAAATTAATTTATTAAATCAAAGTATTTAATTCAAAACAATTTCCTAATGATTTAAATATTACACATAATTCACTTATAGTTTAGGAGAGAATGTACACTCCCTTATTAGTCCTCGCGCTAGATTTGGTTTCCTCCTAAGTGCTAACACGTAAAGAACACATATGTTTATGTTAAATACCTAACATGTAATATGCATCCATGATGAATACGAATCTCAAAGTTGACAAATATATTGAAGTTTAAGTTTATACAAAATTATTTATAAAAAAAATAATAAAATTTTTAGTCAAAATTAACCTTTAAGAATAGTTTGATAATTTTGAAAAAAGATAGAGTTATAATTTCAAAATGCATTCTTTTAAAAAATAAACCAGACTCTCTAAGTTTTTCAATAGTTTGTAAATTACTTAATTTGGAGATTGTTTAAGGGTTCGAAAGTGATTCTTAAAATAAGGAAATAGCATGCTCCAAGCCATGCATGCTATAGTACCCATACTACTAAAAATTGCTATAATAAAATCGAGGTTTTGAAAATAGAAGTTGCAATGCTACAATGTTGAATCCCAAGGTTGCAACACTGGTTCAAAGATTTACATAGTAAAATAAGAAAAAAAAAAAAAAAGAAAGAAGAGAAATTGGTGTTTTTAACATAATAAATGAATTTTAAATTAGTATTGTGGTACTCATTGGAAAGGATTTTAAGAATACTATAATTTTCTCTCTAATAGAGTTTGTTCAAAAATGTTTCTATTTTTGGTAAAATAATGAAAACTACAAGGAGATCAAGATTAATGAAAATTTATTTCATTTCACATCAACACCAAATTCAACCTTTTTTAAATTGGTTTCAAATCAAACTTTAAATTTAACTTCTAAACAATAAAAACAACCATTCTAAAGCCTAAATCAAGTCTCAAAATATATTTCAAATCAAAATTCGACTCTATTATAGTAGAAATTCATATGAACACAAAATCAAAAACTTTTGCCATTTAACCAATTTTCATGCAACGAAATCCTATAGTAAGGTTTCATTATTCTCATACAACTCATAATCAATCTCAAATTATTATAATCAAGTCTAAAACTTAAAGGCTTAAATCATATTGCAAATAAGCTCATTTTTATTATTTAAGTTAAAACAACTAAATGAAAGAAATTTAAGGATTAAAGATTGTTAGAAGCCTTACCCAATCTCAATGAAAGTCATAAAACCAATAGGATGTGTGGAAGAGTGGGAGATTGAAGGAAAGAGAGAAAGAGATTGAAGAGGGAAGAGGAAGGGACGATTGGGAAGGAAGAAGAAATGGGCATTTAAGAATTTTTAAGGTCATTTTGACAAAACTGTCCTTCTTCTTTTTATAAAATTTTAAAAATATCATTGCTTATTTGTATAATTAAAATAAATAAATAAATAAAAATTTTAACTTATAAAATAAATAATAAGTCTCAATAATATGTCAACTAGTTATAAACTATATGCATACATAAAAATGACATAAAAATGAAAACTAAGTACAAAAAAACTAAATTACCCTTAGGGTTCTAAAGGATGGGTTATACATGAATATCATAAAGTAATACAAATTTTAATTTAAATAATACAATATAATTCAAACAAAAATATATATAATTTGTTTGTAATTGTTTTGATTTTGTTGTACCTTAAAATTAAATTTTAAAAAATATTTGATAACTCTAATTTTTAGTAAATTTTTTTTATTTTTTATTTATGTTTAATGCTTAATACTTATATTTCATAGTTGTGTAAAGGGATGATAATTTTATTCATTAACTTACGGTACCAGACCCTAATAGAATAAGTTTAGTATGCTTTTTAGTGTCATTTTGATATTGAAATAACATCAAAATAACATTTTAATATTAAACCATTATAAATTCTTAATTTTTTGACATCACACACATGACACAAAATTCAAAAGCAATCTAATATGAATTTGATGTGTATTGTTTCGAACTTGAATATTTTGCAATCAATTTACTATGACCTATGATATTATAAATATATAATAGATTGATATATGTTATGGTTAAAGTGGTACTTACCAATTTGTAGAGTCTTATTTTGAATTTATGATGTTTCATGTATAAATTTGTAAAATAGTTATATACCTTTTTTATAACATAATTGTGTTCACTTTTATTTTATGTTGATGCACTTAATATTTTATGATAATAATTTTTTATTTTGAATTAATGCAAAAAATTTATAATCTTAATTAAATAGGTTAAAAGTTTAAATCTAATATTTCATAAGCAATACAAAGATAGTAAAAAAAGGCAAAAAAAAAATCGTTAAAACTCTACGAATAACTGCACAAGTTTGTTAAGAATTAAATATCTGTTAAATTTTTTATAATAAAATGTTAAGTCTACTACAGATTTAAAAAAGAAATTGATATTGAATTTTTATAACAAATACAAATGTCGGTTTAAAAATATTTGTCTTAAATTTAATTCACTGCTATCTCTAACCGTGTTTAGAAGTCATTACACATAAATATTTAATATGTAATAGTATTATTCCACAATTATATTTAAAAGTCATCACGCCAGGATACCAAATTGGGTCGTAATCGAATACCATTTACTACCATGCATAAACCTTGTCCAAAATGTGCTTACGGGTAGTATTGATAATCATCGAGCAATCTCCTCTTTTCAACCATGGCGTTGGTTTCTTCAAAGTAGGGCGAGGCACAAATGTTTGGGGTTTTTATATTGTTATCTCTTAGAAAAATCAATTTCAGAAAAACAAATTATACAAATTTGTACGTGTTGTTCTCCATCTTTACATTTATACACTTGCAAAAGTTATTTAACAAATATAATTTAATATAAAATATTATATTTCTTTAAAATATAAATGTCAATACCAGAAAATAATTTTGTATTGGTAAATTATTTACTTTTAAAATTGAGGGATGAAAATATAAATAATGTTGTATTTTAAGATCTAAATTATAAATATTTGTGAGCCTTGAGAGCAGAAAAGAGTGTAATCATCAAGTAGTAGAAAATATTGTAATCAACCATATGTATGTTAGTAATATTTCTTGAGAGTAAATATCAAAAACACTATGTGTGTACTTCGCCCCACTTCATTATCAACAATATTTACACAGAAACCAAAATCATGATGACAGGACTCAAAAATTTGTCCCATTTTTTATGTCAGATGCAGGACTCAGTATTAACTTCAATGGCATCATGCTTAGTTAATTCTAGCTTAGCTCTGCGCTTGCTGAATGTACGTGTATCTAAAAAACAAGCTAAGATTTGATAACTTAAATGAGGTTTGCTGAGCAACTTCAAGTAGCTGCTCAGGGGAATCAATATAGCTGACTAGTTGGATGAATTTTTTTTGTACAACGTTGGCTGGGGAAAACTAACGTTGACCCTCTAACTTTCATCAGGTTGTCCTGTGAGTCGAAGAAACCAAAAACTACAAGCCCTTTTTAAGTTCAAGCTTTCATACTTTATGGGTAAAAAATTTGAGTTAATTTATGTACCTCATGGTTATGCAATCTGCTAAGATGTGCTTCATTGACTCTTTCCGCTTCCTGAGTTCCCAAGCTGAGGATCGTTGATCACTTCCTACAAGAAAATTATTCTGAGAAGTTTGTCCAACATTTCATATTTGTTTGTTTGAAGCTAGATTTATCAACTCACCGGAGACATTGAGGAATTGCTTTGATTGGGAGAGGAGCCTACATGGCTACCAAAAAAGAAGTGGCCCATGCTTTCATCTGCAAGTTCTCTCAACCTAGCTAGTTCTGGCAATACAACTTTTCCAAGATCTGGCCTGTCTTTTCTTCTAAGTTCTGCGCATTTCAGTGCCAACTTTGCAAGGCACAAGGTTTCTTCTAATGGCCAATCAGGCACAGAAAGGTCTAATATCTCATTGAATGTCTCATTCTCTATAGAGCTTTCAACATAGTGTGTCAAGCCCATTGGCGGCTTGGCTGTTATCATTTGCAGAAGCATAATTCCAAATGAATAAACATCTGATTTCACACCAAGCATTCCTGTTTGTTGATACTCTGGATCAATATAACAGAACGTCCCAGCAGTTGATGTCATGCGGCACTGTGTTACATTCTCAGCAATAGCAGGTACAAGCCTTGCTAATCCAACATCGCTAATTTTACTAACATAGTTGTGGTCCAATAAAATGTTGCCTGGCTTTAGGTCACGGTGCACTATCGGCTCAGGCTTGTTCTGATGTAGAAAGAGTAGGGCTGTGGCAATCTCTGCAGCTATTCGGAACCTGTGTTGCCAAGAAAGAGGTGGGGTATTCCCTCGCTGGAAGAGACGATCGTCTAAGCTTCCATTTGCCATATATTCATAGACTATTGTCCCATACTCTGGGCAGGCTCCTAGGAGTAGTACCATGTTGGGGTGCCTTATGCAGCTAAGCACTTCGATCTGCATTGGGCTTATCAAGTAAGAAATGGCAGACAAATCTGGAATCCTATAGGTTTGTGACAAAATAATTTGCAGTCTAAGCTTCTGTACAGGATGAATGATCGATAGAGGATAACTACGTAGATTCTTAAGCCTTGTCAAATTCAAGCAAGCAATTTTTTTTATAGTAAATATTATTTTCCTCACCTCTTGCTGAAATTGTGACCTTCCTTGAGCAGCATCTGGACGTAGAACTTTAACTGCAACTGGAGTATGATCAAGATAACACTTGTAGACAGGGCCGTAACCTCCTTCCCCAATCTTAAGAGATTCAGAAAAAAATGAAGTTGCCTTTTCAATCTCGTCTATGTTGTATCTCCTGTATCTGAGATCATTTTTGCCCCAATTATGCTCTACCTTTATTTCGTCTGACTCTTTGATGGCATGCATTTCTGCATTCACTCTTCTTTGTGCTTCTAGTTCTGCAATTCTCTTTGATGCTTCTGCTGCTTCCATTGCTGTTTTGCACTTAATTCTCTCTTTCTCTGCAATGGACAGGGCAGCTTCCTCAGCATGCTGTGCCTCTTCTAATCTTCTTTCTTCTTCAAGTCTCCAGCGTTGCAGTTCCATTGCCTGCAATATGCGTTTGATTAGAAATCTGCCTCATTGAAGTTATAAATAAGCATCTATAAAACTAGACTTCAGAGCACCTTATGTTTTGCTGCAAGTGCTTCTTTGCATGCTGTATTGTATAAGTCCATTGTTTGCTTTAGCTCTTGCTTCAACCTCCTCATTTCAGCCTCCACTTCGTCCTGTGTTTTTGTATTACATAAACGGAGAATTCATATAATCTGTGTTTAGTCAATTACGATTATTACGGGCAATTATTGTTCGGCTACCTCTGCTTATAAACATAATTAAATCATTCGTCCAATGTTCAATTCTTACAGCCTCGTGTTACTGAAATGTTATTTCAGAGGAGATCGTTCCTTACCAAGCTCTGCGACGAGCATGAATGTGATGTTACTCCACTTTCATGTGAAAAAAATGAGAAATCATGTTGAGAACTTTTATCACTGAACCTATGTCCCGTCCGCATTGATCCAAAGCTATGGTCAGAGCTGGTTGATACCCGTGAGTTTCGGCCTAAATCAATAAATTCATAGAGCATAGACGGGCTGTGGTCCGCGCTTGGCCTACCAGAGCTCACAAATGATATGTCAGTGTCTGATTCTGAAAATTCCGTTGCAAAAGACTTTCTATTTACACCTTTCCCTCTTGCAAATGGCGACCTGTTTCGCATAATGCTGCGGGATCAGTCCAATCTCTACAATCTTAAACAAAAGAACTATGGCACAGAAATCAAAATGTTAATAATATGATAATGTATCTAAAACACAAGAAGGAAGAATTTTCTTGACAGACTCTTCAAATTGGTACATAATTAAGACTTACTTGACAGGCTCTTCAAATGAGGTAGGGGGCTTGGATGGTGTCCTGTCTGCAGCATATGCAGAATTGAAAATATTTCCTTATAGGTTACTTAAGCAAGAAAACTTTTATAATTTCTGGGAATAAGCTTGATTATTTGGACGAACAAACCTCGTAAGTTCATACTAAGTCTGAAGTGCGTGTCAGAACTATCGTTATGGTTATGCAGTTGATTGGCTAGTGGGGAAGTGAACGGGGCATGACGAGAAGCATTACGCTTTGAAGAGATCTTCCCTTTGGATACGACATATACGTTACAAAAATCAGGTGCCAATTTGGATACACTGCTAGGAACATCTGCCTTGAATTTTCTGCAAGAAAACAACAATTAGAATCTGGGGGGGATACATAAGGCAGTTGGAAAAAGAAGAAGGAACAAACCTGATAAATCCATGTCGAGATGGTGCACCAAGAACCAAATCCTCGATCCCAGCATAGGAAATATATTCTGTTAATGCTTTTACAATATCGACATCTTCAAGTACGACGTCAAGGGAATGAATCTAACACAAGAAATTGCGCATGAAAAAAATCATTTAACAACCAAAGAAGGGAAAGAATGAGCCTTTTCCTAGTTGCAGTAAGAAAACTAGTAGGAAAAAAATTAAAAAAAAAAAGAGGTTAATGAATAATGCTGGTTGTATATGCATCATGAGAAGCAATCTGTTTTAAATGATTGATTGCTTGCAAAATGGATTCCATGGATGGAAAGAAATAAGAACAGAGATTCAAAACCTACATCTTTACGAGTACAATAGCAATGAAAAGTGAGGAACAGATCCTTGGTTTGCTTCTCAAGTTGCTTTTTATGGGGAGATAAGTTGACATCAGATACTTGGCTATTGCCTGCAGCCAAAAGAAATAAAGTTATAGCCTGCGGTCTTCTATTGATAGAATTAATTAGCTGAAAATCTCATAACATCAAGATAGCAATGCACTGCATAAAATTTACATCCTATTTCTTATCTTGTTCCTGATGTGTTACATTGTAAACTTTGTATCAATTCCAGGTATCTATTACAAATACAAATGCAGTGCTCATTGAGCACAGGTTCATCTTTAAGACTGAGTTTCACTTGAACGAGGAGAACCATTGATCGATCTGTAAAGAACACAAATATAATTACTTGAAATAGAGGATGAAGATGTTCTATGAACAACATGGACAAGAATAACAGTTTGGCCTCTGCTGAGAAGATTTTCAAGTGCCCATTTGAGAGCATATTGGCTGCCTTTGTCCTTGTCAATAGCAATAGCTACAATCCCATTTCCCTCAGTTTTCTTCGACCCAATTACCTTTGGGTGTTGGTGCGAATGCCACATTTCTCTTTTCCTCTCTAAAACTTACGAAACTGAGTCGAAGAGAATTTCAGAAAACTTTGACAGTGACCCAGATTTCTGTATAGTATTGTTTTACGAGAGAAATGGCTGAGACGCCTGAAAAAATCTCTCCTTCTTTGTGTAGACAACATTTGTTACAACTTTTGACCATTAACTATGGTCTTTTATGTCCGGATATGTTTAGAATTTCGTTTGTTTCTCTATTTTTAGCTTTTCAACTGAAGCCACACAACTAAAAATAATATAACCCCATATTTCTTTTCTATGAATTTGTCTATAAATTTACATCTTCCAATTTAAAAACAAGCCAATTTGGATTGGACTAGAATCTTTTTCTACTCTTTTCCCTTCTTGATTTTAACAAGATAATAATACTAACATAATTAATAATGAATAGTTAAAATTATATTTTAATAAAATTTATAAATTAATTTTATATTTTATAATATAAATTAAAAAGTTCAAAATATAATTTGAATCGTTTATAATTAACTGTATGATATGTTAATAGTTGCTTAAATTAAAAAAAGAAAAAACTAGTTTATTTAAATTAACCCGCACAAAACTCTATACTAAAAAAAAATACTGATATCTCTTTGTAATTAGCAGGTTATTATTATTTCTAAATAAAATATAATTATGGGTTAAAATCTATTCACATTGAATGAAAAAATATTTAAGTTCTTAGGTATGCCGAACAAAGATTCTTTTCTAATTTTTTTTCATTCTTAACTAATTTTTTTTAATTAAAAAATTTTAAAAATAATAAAAAATTTTAGCAAAATTAAATCTCAACCCTTTATTCTTTTTTATATTTATATATCATAATAAAATTTTAATATTTCATTCTCTTTTATACATTCTCTTTAATGTTTACCTAACATTAAATTTTTAAAAGGTAAAGATAAAAAAAAAAAAATACTAAAAGAGAATCTTTGTCTGCATATGACTCATCCTAGCACACTCCTCAATTAAAATAATTTTAACATGTAACATCAATTAAAATATTTTTGACATGTAACATTTGAATATGAAAAATATTTAAAAATAAATAAATAAATTTAACGAACCACTTTTAAAAATTGTTAACAAATGTAAGAGTTAAAATATTATTTTTTAAACTTGAGGGGTGGAATCATAAAAAAATTTACTTTATAAGAACAAATTATAAATATTTTAGATGAATAAAAATAATTGTTAGCTTTGGAGACTAGGCCCCAACAGGCCTGCTGTAGATCTGCACTTGCCTTTAATCTTTCAAAAAAAAAAGAAAAGTTAACAAAGATTTGCTTATCTTGAAATAAAAATGGGGAATGAAATTAAGCCAATTTTTTCAATTGGCTTTTTCCAATAACTAAGTCAAAGGAACTTGTGCACAATAGTTATTGATGTTGAAATTTCGGTTTCTTTGATAAGCATTGTGATAAAAAAAAAATTTAATTTTTTTGTTTGAAATAAACAGATTTTACTTCTTCATTAATAGAAATTAAAAGGCAAATTATGGCATACCTTCCTTAAAATTTATAAAACTTTTAGTTTACTTGATAGTTCCGGGAAAGAGCACTCTTATTTTCTTTGCCATTATTATTGACTGTCAGTTTACCGTTAATGCTCTATATATTATTGTAAATCAATGTTTATCTTTACCAAATCCGATAAATATAATTCGAATTCCAGAGTTTTCCGAGCTAGTCTTCATCCTCTTCTTCGTATTCTTGTTCTTCACCGCGATGTTTTCTTCGTGCCGGAAAAAGAAATTCGTATTGTATGGAAGTTACTATAACCAATGGTCGTAGAGATTTTCGAATATTGAATTGGAGTATTTCGCCTGCAAGAGAAATGGATTCCGACGAAGATAAAAATTATCGTGGGCGAGCGGAGACTCATCGGAGGAATAGCGGAGGGCGCATATGGCTGCACCGCCATAGGTTAGACATACGAGGACTATACACAACAAACAAGAATTTATCTGGGTTGGCGTTTTGTTGGAGTTCATTGGTGAGGGCGAGTCCGAATCGGCAATGGAACCAGAAAGGTGGTTTGTCGCCGGTACACAGCGGAGAATACTCATCTACTACGTCATCGTTTTGTGCCAACTGTTCCAGGAGCTTACTAATTTTGGAAGTCAATCAGAACTGTTGAAAGCAAAACGATCATACAAATGGATTTACTTGAGGTAAAAATAAACATTTTTCACAAGCTTTAGGGAAGGTATGTAATAATTCCTCAAAATTAAAATATGTTCAAATATTAGTTTATATATTTCATATTGATTATATATATATATATATATATGCGCAGTGCATCTGTTCGGCTGCCAGCATAAATTAACAATGAAAGCAGGGAAGAAAAAGAAGAAGAAAAAGGTAAAAGTATGAAGTTCAATCATCTAAAAATTTCTCAGCTTTACAGAATCAAAGTTACATCATTGGCCATTCATGACATCCTCACTTCACTCCCATCTTCATAATTTCAATTCTTGATAGTGAGATTTATCCCCTCATTTCAACCACTGTTCTAAATATTTTAACAATTTGTCTGAAGCTTCAACAAATCATATCCCTGGATTAATTGTATATTTCTGTCTTCATTATTCCCAAATCAGCCATATTTCATTGAGAAATCATCCTGATCATTTCCATTGATACTGTGACCATATTCTTCACTTAAGTAATCTTCATCAGTATCTCCCTCTTTCAGTTGCAAAATCTTCTCCACAACATCCTTCATATCCAATCTTGTCTGCACATCTTCTTCACAACAACTCAATCCAATCTTGAGAAGATTTATCATTTCACTCTTTCTATCTTTTGCTCCTCTCATTTCTTTATCAAACACCTCACTGGTCCGTTTTTCCTTAACCATGTTATTGGTCCAAGTTGACAAGCTTGCCTTGCTACTATAACCTTGTAATAAATGATTTTCTGGGAATTTTCCAGTTAACAACTCCAGGATTAATATTCCCAGGCTCCAAACATCAGATTTTTTTGATAATTTTCCCAGGTTTGCATATTCCGGGGACTTGTAAGCCACCATGATCGTGTGTGCATTGTCCGGGTTGATAACCGGCTTCAGAGCATAATCTGTCAGGAGAGGCTCGAAGGATTTGTCTAGAAGCACATTTGATGATTTCAGGTGACCGTGAGGTAGAACGGTGCTGGGTAGCTCAGTGTGCAAGTATGCCATACCCTTTGCTACGCCTTTTATGATTTTCAAGCGGGTATGCCAGTCAAGACCTGGTCGCTCTGCAGTGTGGTTGGCTGGAATACAAAGCAAAATTAGCGATTAATATCAATATTTATTAACAAAATCTAGTAAATGAAGATCAACATTAGATGGATTGAACATTTACCATGAAGTTTACTAGCCAAGCTACCATTCTGGACAAATTCATAAACCAATAGCTTCTCCTCTTTCCTATAGTAGAAAGCTGTAAGAGGCAGCAAATTTGGATGCATCAACCTTCCTAACCTTCTCATATGCTCATGAAAATCTTCTCTTCCGACATTACTCATTTGCTTATATCTCTTGACAACATATGCTTGTCCGCTTGCTATGACTGTTTTGTAAGAAGCACCAAAAGTCCCACTTCCCAAAACTTCAGCCGAGGCTCTAAGCATATCTTGTAGATCAAATTTTTCTATATCTTCCCTCACAAATGAAAGTTTCCCATAATCAACCTTCTTCTTATTTTCAGCAATCTCTGGCGTCTTGTGTCCTACAGCTTCGTTCGTACGTGTATTTGGCAACTTGCTTGAATCGTCCAATGATGAGACTCGATGCATTGATAATTTGCGTTGTGTCATGTAGACTATGATTAAAACCATGGAAATAATCCCCAGTAAAATCCCCACAACTATCACGATTAAGATAGTTTTCAGTATCGATACCTCCTTCTTCTTGCCCGAGTCCTCCTGGCCTTCATTCTGCTGCCCTGTATTCTGCTGGCTGGGATTAATCTCCTGGCTCTCGTTCTTCTGCCTAGGTAACACGCATGGATCTAGTGGCGGCCCACATAATTTGTTGTTGCCTGCATTGCCCCAATACAAACTAGATGACAGTAGGTACTTTGAGAAATTACATGCCGACATATGTGATGGTGAATTGGTGGTAAATGTAATTGAAAGTTGTACAACATAATTACCTGTAAATGACGACGGATCCATGTTACTCAGGCTTGCAGGAATTGGACCTTCCAATTGATTGTTGGCCAAATTTAAAGACCTCAAATTATCCTGTTTAAATTCAGGTATGTTACCTTCAAATTTATTGGCTTCAAGCCTGAGTTCTACAATCTTAGGCAAGGCAACAAGCGACAGAGGAATGCTACCCGAAAACTGATTATTTGCCATATACAATTTCTTCAATGAATTCATACCCTCAAATGAATCATCTGGAATTTTCCCAGAAAAATAATTGTTTGACAAGTACAAAGCTTTCAATGCCCCCAGTTTCTTAAAATCGGGCAATGGACCTTCAAATTTATTATTCATGAGACTCAACGTACGCATGGTAGATAATTCACTGAGAGAATCAACGTCTATAATCCCCGATAAACCCATATGTTCAAGTCTCAAACCCCAAATACTCCCATTCAAACAAATAACGCCATCCCAATTTGCATAATTCCAAGTACATGGTTTCCTTGCAGCATTCCAATCATTGAGAGCGGACGCATCTGCTAGAGAGTTCTTGAATTTGAAAAGGATTTCAGTATCAGATAATCCAAATGAGACAGCTACAAATGATATAACCAAAACAAAAGCAAGGATCAATGTTGGGGCGGGCGTGCGCGCAGATATGGGTATGTGCGCGCCCATTTGCATAATTCAAATAAAAAGAAAACAATTAAAAACCCAATAATTAATCACAAAAGGGCCTCCAAGGTAATGATTTTTAGTTTCATGACAAATTGTTTCGTTTCTTCTGGGAGAAAACGAGAGGTTCACTGAAAGAAAGGAACGGAGAATGCCAGGGTCAGCCAGAAATGCCAGGAATAGAAGGTAGTGAGGATTTTTTGTAACAAAACAATAAACCAGGATTAGTGCAAATTACTTAGATTAATTTTCTCGCGTGCCAGCCTAAGATAATTACGTGATTTAGAGGTTGAGCTGTCCGTACGACAGATCTAAGGCTAGCCTTCGATTGTTGATGACTTCTGTTGTCAAAATGTGGGGTACGTGGTTGGATTTTCTATTTATTGGGACTAATTTTGCATGCAATCAACCTCAAATTTTAGTAACTTACAATCTCAATCTGTGGAAATCTCTGTTGGTAACGTCAAAATTTCCTTTTTTTTTTTTAAGGTAATATTATCACTAGTTTAGCATGCACGGATCAACTAGTACGTACTGATGTTTACAAAATAGACACCTAATTATCAATTACTTATTATTGACTCCATGAAACTTAATCATATATGTTTTGTATGATTTTTCCTAGCAAACTTGGCTATGGAAGCTAAGTTTTTTATCGATTTTCTCTTTGTTCAATAAAAAAATATGCTGGGTGTGGATTTTCTTAACTTAAATTTTTTTTTAATTAAATTGATACATTCTCCGTCTATACAATTTAAGGGCCCAAAAAATAATCTTAGTGACATCATTAAATGGTATTAGTTGACTTTAAATTTCAACAATTAAGATTTGCATGAATCAATAGTACAAAATTAATGTCACTATGTTAAGTGAAAACTTTAAGTTAAAGGAACCTCACCCAAACATATACACTCGAACATCAATATGACACAATAACCACCAATGCATATTAGAAGTTCATGGGTGCATCAGGCAAATAAGGTAATTCTACTATTGTAATTAGGGATGATAATTTTTTAAATGACTTATCAATCTAATAGGGATATCATACTAAATTTTTAAGCACAGATTAATATAAAATAATACAATTATTATACATGTGACACAATATGAAATAATCTAACAATTTTGTCAAATTTAAGGTTTAGAATTTTTTACATGTGAATTTATTTATGAAACAATTAATTATTGAAGTAATTATTTTATATTAATTCATTTAGAATTTAATAAATTTGTTTTATATTTTTACATTTCAAAATTTAGTTATCTTTTTATATTTTTAAAATATATTTAATTATATTTAGAATATAACTGATTAGCATTTGAAAAGATAGTACTATAAATATAATACAAAATTATTAAAATATATTTAAAATAAATAATAAATGAATGATAAAGTTATAATTCATTTAATTATTTAATAATCGTATCAATTTAAAATTTTTATTTCTTATCACGACTATCAAATGGATCAGTTCTAGATTAATTTCTATTTAATATAACAATAATAGAACATGACATGAATATGACATAAGAACTCAAATTGCCACATCTAAATGTAACAAAAAATTTAAAAAAAAAAAATTAGGCTAGATTTTTAATAACATTTTGTAACACATTTAAGAATATTATTAAAATTAATTTTATTTTTATTTTATTAATTTTTAAATCTCTATTTAAAATAAGACAAATAAACATGACATGAATATGACATAAGAACTCAAATTACCATCTCTAGGTGTAACAAGAATTTTTTTTTTTTTTTTCTTTTGAGCTAGATTGGATTATTAATAACATTTTGTAATAAATTCAGGAATATTTTAAAATTAATTTTAATCATTCTAAACAATTTATGAATCAAAATGCGCTTATAAATATAAAGACTAGTTCTAGAAGTTGTTATTGAGTAAATCACACTTAGCCTAAACTTTTAATTTGAAGGTAAGGCACAAACATTTTTATTTAAATTGTTTATCATTCCCCTTGTGTGCTAGTTGACTTAAAAGTTTGGACTTGATGGTAGGAGTCTAAACGTTTGTAATTTATCTATTTATCAATTTCTTTTTTTTTTTTCCTTTTAAATGTTAACAATGAATATGATCCAATTTAGTTATTAGGATATTAAATTTGTGTTTGGCTCCCAACTAATATTGACAATTTGATAGTTACATCTCAGATAAAATTATAAAAAAAAAAGGAAATAAAATATTTTAATAGAATTTTCAAAGATATCTATGTATATTTATTTTATATATTTACTATAAATCTCAGAAAGTTTAATAAAATAGGAAACATGATGGATTAAAATAGGAAAGATACATTCTTGTTGTTCTGCCTATTTAATTAATTGATTTTGAGAATTTTGTTTGGAAATTTGCAAAAGTTATGTTGATCAGACAAGTGCTATTTGTTTATTTATTAACTTTTTTTTTCTCTCTCCCTCTCCCTCTCCCTCTCTTTCTATTTTTTTTTTTTATTTACTTTCTTGGGTCGTCTCACTCCTCTTTCTCCGCCCTGGATTCCTTCAAGGAAGAGAACAATATTGAGGGCCGATTTACAAAGGAGAGATGATTATGATTGGCGGATTTTCCAGAAGTTTGGGCTTTTCTTGACGTTCAGTTGAGAGAGAATCAAAAATTTTGGGGCTTTTCAGGCTGTTCACTCGTTGTTGTTGGGTTTATACACACACACAGGGCATGAAAAATCTGTGAGAGATTAAGAATAATTAGTCTTAGATTTGGTATTGTAGGAAGATAATCTTTATGGGATGTTGAGATGAATGTAGCTTGAATTTAGAGTATTATTCCATTGAATTTTAGATCAAGTTTTCTAGGACTGAGAAAGTTGAAAAAAGAGTATGCTCAGTGGTAACCCAATGTGAGATTTTGATTATCTGTCATTATCTTTTTCAGTCATTGATCCACCTTCAGCAACTTTTTGGTTGCGGATACAAGGAAAGATGGAGGAAGAAGGAAGACTGAGAGATGAACATATTTTTTTTTTTAAAGTGTAGTCAACTAAAATGTAAAATGTAAACCAACAAAGATTCCATAATTTGATCTCAAAACCACCAAACATCAAGACTATATATTAATTGGTAAGCTAACTACAAATTCACATTCGTTCAAATATTCCTACCAAACAATTATACATTTCAAATTAGCACCGAGTCACTGGAATTCATCAAGAAACCTCAAACAAAAAAGTGAAAAGAAATATTGAATGGATGCGTAGGCACATTCCAAACAATAAAGTAAATAACATAAATGGTCAAAAATTTACTCGAGTAAACAGGTAAAATTTATGGTCAAGAATTGAAAGAAGGTGATAAGATTTCACCAACAGTAGGGTCAAGTCATTGGATTTTATTATAAACAGGTAGTCATTCTCTCTTGTAAACTCTTAAAGTGTATTTGTTTTTATTAATTTATTAAAAAAATAAAAAAAATTAAAAAATAAGAATTTATTTATTTGTTTGAAAGAATACAAAGGAGAAAGAAAATTTTTTAAGAATTCTTATTTTTTCAAATGAGAGAAAAATGATTCTTCACCTAAAGGTGAGCAGGTGAGCAACCCTCATTCTTCCTTGAAAATAACTAAACTTTCAATTTTATTCTCTATTTATATATTTTAATATTTTTTTTTATTTTGAATAATTCAATATAATTATTTTTAATTATTTATTTATTTTTAAAAATTATTAACTTATTGTTGTTATAAATTAATTTATCATCATCAATATTTATTTTTGTTATAAAAATTTAGTATCATTTTATAAATTATGATTATTTTTATTTTTATCATTATTCTAATTATAAATATTTTTATATGTTTTAGAGGTATATTAATTTATAATTTTATTTTATAATCTTATATTTATCATAATTTATATAACTAGTTATATTTATTTAATTTTAATTTTAATTTTTTTTATTCTTATAAAGACAAAAATTGACTATCAAATAAAATAAAAAAAATTATTATTTGGAGTTATAATATAAACTTATAAATATTATCAAAAATTAAATATATTTTTAATAAACAAATTTAATATTTGTATGCAATTAAATTTATGAATTTAAAAATTTTAAGTGATGCATTTAAAAAATAAAATATTTTTTAATTAACAAATATATTTATAGAGTATAAATTTAGACATTTGTTACTAATTACTTATTAAATTTATAGAATTCAATTATTTTATATTTAAAAATAAATTTTAAAGTTAATTT
>CP135548.1:2321508-2347923 GCA_032402905.1 Khaya senegalensis | reverse complement strand
GTAAATTATGGGGTTGGGGGTGGGGGTTGTGTTGTTATCAGTATATGTAATTGTTTAGGAACTTTAGGGAGAAAGAGAAGAAGAAAGGAGGGGAAACAGATGAATGTGTTGAAGCTACAGAGAAAAGAGATTAAGTTTACTAAAATTCTGATAATTTGATTTCTCTTTATTTTTCTATTTACGTATTGAAAATATTTAATTAATATACAATTTTTCTTAACTTAAACATTGGAGGGAATGTCGTTATGACATCCTATCCTCGTCGTTTTGCAGTTATTCAAAGAAAAAGAAATTTATTAGAGAAAGACCTTCAAATTAAAAAGATATCTCACAGGATAAAAGAAATTCGTACATTGGTACTCGATCGAAAAATTGCTGTCAATAATTAGTATCCTTGATCACATTCAACAATAATCTTTTAAATGTTAGTATGCCTGCGTCGGGCACACTATCTATCAACCTATATACATACACAGATATAGTAAAAGCATACGAAAGATTTTTAACTTTTCGATTACCCTTATGATTTAATTATTATGCGTCCAATTCTTAAAATTTCTACTGAACTAATTGTAAAGTGTCTCACCATAAGCTTATTAATGTTTTATCCCTATAAGTGGACGTTATGTTGTTATAACTCGGCATCCAAACTTCATCAATATTGTAGTTGGATCATGATATTCTGACAAGTGATGATCAATAATTAAAGTGAAATACATATCGCACCTAAATTATCTAAAAAAAGATTTCCGAAATATAGAAGGCATCGTCAAGAAATGAGAATAAGCTAAGGTTATGAATCTGAATATTTTCTTAATAAACAAATGCGTTCATATGCAACCCAGAAGAGCATGATGCAAAAGATATCTCCTATACGAACTGTTGCTAACATTAAATATCGTAATCTAATTAATTTTGAATGTATAAATGAAGAAGAACCCTATAAGATAAAGTATGTTTATTTTGGACAATAATTCTGAATCACAAATCTCTTGTTGATCCTACTCAATATCCGGAGACATGAAGCAAACATAAAATATAATTTCTGAATTGGGTTGTTACAATGAAATGGTTAATGGTTGAGTTTAATCTTTAACTTGTAGTACTGAATATGCAGAACTGTGAATATAACATAGAATACGAGACATTGTATCTCAGCTAATCCAGATTTCTCCAATCGACTTTTTATAAAATTTTATCACATGAAAATCCTGCAAAATCTTAAAAATTTTAAGGTGCATTGTTCTTATTAGAAGAGGACTGAACGGACAAACAGATATACGCTGGCCCAAAAAGTTCTGATCCATGTTAGTATGGTAGCAAAATATCTGCTTAGAAGATTGTACTGTTTGCAAAGAGTTTAAAAAAAGAAAGATGCCCATCCATGCATAGAATTTTGTTCTTATTATATATATGGCGTAGAGTCATAATTTAATTAATGGAAGTACAGAACATATAAAATTAGCTTAAATAATCATATAATTCAAAATTAACTAAATATATTTCGGTGAGAAAATTTTTAAAAATACATTTATTAGGATGTAAAAATATGAAAATTATAAGAATGAGATATAAGCCTCAGTCTTACATATATCACAAATATTTAATCATGAAAACCCTAAAGATTTCTTGTATTATTGATTATGTTCACCTATTAACATGATTGTCAAAGACCTTAATCTTCATAGTTTAATGCCATTCATATCTCAATACCAAGAGTAGATTTAACCAAAGTTTTCTTCTGAAGATAAGTTTTAATAATATCTGCAAAATCATGTTGCTGGAATGCAAATATTTTTCCAGCTCAGTTCTTATAACCACATTATAAAGAAGTGTTGGTTATTGGAAGCCTATGGTGCCAACAAGCACTACGTGGATCTCTCATGACCACATTATGTTGTTCAATTAAGGCTTCACTTTCCAGCCTTGGCTAAAATTAATGTGCTAGTCTTTTCGCTGTTTCTTTTCTCTCTTGTTTTTATTTTAATGTCAATGTCCAATCTCATAATTCATTTTTCTAGCTAGCTTCCGGTTGTGATCAACATTATGTGCATGTAATTGCTCAATATTGGTTTTCCGTCGTGGCCCTCCATAATGCATTAATACAATAACTGTTGATGAATAGGGTGTTAGGTTGATATTTTATGTCAAAATAATTGAGTTGATGAACATTGATGGACATATAAACAGTACTTGATAATCAATATTCAATAGACAGTACCATGTAAACAGTGAAATAAATAGTGCACAATATCAACATGCTGCTAATTTCTTGTTCGAGCAAGTGAACAATAATCAACAATGAACAATGATGAAAAGTGATACAGTGCCAAGTTTTCGCCCGATTGGTGTTAGAACAAAACTTTTAAGGGAAGTTTGCCGACTTTTTTCCTTGAGTAATGAATAGTGCTGGTGAACAATGTGAATGAATAGTTTAAATGAACAGTTAAAAATATCATGCGGCTTAGTCAAAGTTAGTATGGCACTTGAGCGTGAACAATGACTTCATTAAAAAAGAATATAAATTCTTAGCATGTGTGACTACCACTTCATCTTTTTAAATTTTTTAGTAGAAAAAACCTTTTAGAGTGCAAGAAAGTTATTCTTTCTTGATTTTTTAGTGAGAAAAATTAATTTATTTTAAATAAATAAAATTTGCTTAGTTATTTTTATTGACAGTCATTTACCATGTCTTGTACACTAAATATTATTAAAAAAATTTATGATTGTAATTGTTGTTGGTAGATAAAAGTTTTAATCTTGTGAACGTATTGTTAAAAAATTTATTGAAAAAAAAAATTATAGAGTTTTGAAAATAAAATTGTTCAGAGTGAATTACTTAATAAATTAATTGGGATTGAGTTATAAAAATTATTATAAATTTTTGTTATTATTAAAATATTTTAGTAACTTTTATTATTAATTTAAAGAATTTTTATCTTGTAAAAAAATTTTTATAAAATTTTTATTCGTTAATAATTTTGTGTCACTCTAATTTACTTTATCTTATTATTTTGAAATTTATTTATTGTTGTAATTTTGTGTTATTGATTTTTTTGAAAATTATTGATTTAAAGTTAATAAATTTTAATATATTTTTATTTGTTAATAATTTAAGTCTCTGTATAAAACACTTTCCACCTTCTTTCCTTCCTTCAAGTATTTTAGGCGGATTTCGTAAGGAATATATTTTTCCTTATGAAAATGGGAAATTTATGTTTCACTTTCCTCAGTAAACTTTTTGCACAAAGGTTGATCTTCTGGCCAGCACCAATAAACAAAATATGTACCCGCATAGGAAATACGAGACAGACACATGGAGTGGACTATTTTCTGGGCCCTTCTGCATCATTCAATTATACCAACCAGCCATGATTTAGACAGTGCAGATCATCAATCCATACACGTTTAGATTGATAGTTCACCTAACTGCTTTGGGTCCAAGCTGTGACCACAACAACTTGCTAGAATTATAGAGAGGAAAACGAGTTAATCTTTGTACATATGATAATTTTTTAAAGTATAGACGTTTACACGTTATAAATTTAAATTATTTGTTAAACAAAAATATATAATTCTAACTGTTAGTGTTAAATCTAAATATTATCGTATATTTGTGTAAAAATAAATAAAATATTTTAGCTAAAGGACAAAATCTTTATATATTTTATTGGAACCTAAACTCCACCGCAGAAATGGCCAAACATAGCTAGACAACAAAGATGGCAGATAATTTTCCAGATTCACAGTTACAACTTACTCCTCGAAAATGCAGAGAGGGACAGCGGAGAACTGTAATTTACTATCAATTCCATGTATTTTTCTTATAAAACAAACTCGGGTTCACTGTATCAGAATTAATTAAGAAGTAGGAGTCGTGTGGAACTGCAGGATGACAGCTATACAAAGTTAAAGACAAATCTATGGCTGAAGATGAATCACAAACATTGTTGTACCTAGAGATATTAACCTCATAAATTAATTAAGGCGACATTAAAATTAAAAATTCAATTGAACCACGAGGGATGGTGGGAGCAAGTGCGTGCCAATTAGGGCAAGAAAAAGTTCTACGGCAGTGATTGGGTAGTGTTTCAATAATACTCAAATATCAATGATAACCATTCATGAAAATTAAAAATAAACACATTAATAAATTGGGATTACACCTTGGCTTTAGTGCAAAGACAGACTTGACTCACGTTCTCAATAATGGATAATAATTTGAAGTTTGAACCAAACCCTCTTTTGTTTAGATTCAATCTTACATTAAGAATCTTGGGTTTCCTTTAAATACTCGGTTATTAAATCTTAATTGTGCTTTAAGTTGTAGTGGTCGGTGCCCGAAACCTCCATGGTACGAAGCTTCGTTGCTTAAATTTCCACCGACGGCATTGCATACTTCTATACCTAGATACCACACAGATCACCCGCACGAGGCCGTCGAGCAGACACAAACCCTGTTTAGTTGTCATGCTGGCTCTTTAAGGGCCAAATTTTCTTATCTTATTGACCAAATTAGCTTACAATCTATTTGATAGGTACGGTTCGGATGGCGGTATAGGTAATGGTACAACTTGTAACAACACAGCGGATGAAATATCTAAGGTTTGCTTGGCTATGCTGTATTTTTGCAGCAAATAATGTTAAGCAATTTAAATACTGTAAACTCTCTTTTTTCTTTTTTTTTTGAGCTTAAACTTTTAGGCAAATGACATAAATTTAATTCGGTGTAAAAGTCAAGTTTAACCTCATGGTTTTATGTTGATAAACCAGCATTAAAAATTAAAAATAATTATTTGAATACACATAATAAAGCATATTATGTGAGAAAAAATGTTGAATAATTTAAATACAATTGTTTGAATTCTTATTTTTAAATTTAAACTTTTAATGTAAATTTGACAATGCTAATTACTTATTATTATATACTAAATTAAAAATATAAACACTATTTAACTATTAACTTTACATACATACTTATCAAAATTAATTAGTAATACAGTTTTTTTTTTAAATTAGTATACAATTATATACTAATTAAAAAAGTTTAAAGTACTTAAGGGTAAATTTCAACAATTATCTTTTACAAAATATTAAAAAAATGTTATTATCTTTAATACTCTCAAACGGATGTTTAAATCAAATGATAAATTTAATAAATAAAACATTTAACAAATATTAGTTTTTAATGAGAAATATATTTTATTGACTTGTATTTGATATTTGAGTGATTTAATTCTAATAATATCTATAATTTTAAAGTTATTATACTTTAAAGTTAAATAAATACTAAATATCACTTTGAATTTCATAAGTTACACAGTAGATGCTTTAATTTTAGTGTTTAACTTAAATTCAAATTTTATTACGTGTATTCTTTGTTATTAATGCGATCTTGATGAATAAAATGATTATTAACGGAGAATTAAAAAAAAAAGTAATCATGCTCTTTTTTGTACTCAAGAATGCAGTAAAACAGTAGCGATGAGTAAATTATGGTGCTTGATTCAATTAAAAGAAGAGCACAGTCCTAGATTCTTTACTCAACACACCAAGTTTGATACAAAACAAGAAATATATATATATATATATATGTATATATATATATGAGAAAACAAATTAAACCATTGTTGTGCAGCTACCAGTAGTTCAGTACATTACTAATTATTAAAGAATTAAAGCAGGGAAGTAAATTTTGTTAGCAGAGAGTAGAAGTTTGATGCTTGAGGCACATGCTTGACAACAGAGCAGTGAGTGAACACATTAATTTATTAATTAATTAATCTATTGCAGTATTCTGAGATAAAATAGCTCTTGTTAATTTTATATAATCTGTAATTTATTCACTGATCAGTAGGGATTAATATATTATATTTCCAGATACAAAACTAGATTGGCCATATTAAGTAAAGAGGTGGACAAAAAATATTTTAAGTTAAACTGAAATCATATTGGAGAGTGTTCTGAAAATTAATTTCCTTTATATTTAAATTTATGGATAAAGCAGTATAAACATTAAAAAATAAACAATAAAAATAGATTTTATTTAATATTAAAGAACATTTTACATTTGAAATTATAACTATTATGGAGTAAAATCTCTTATTGTAAATTAAAAGTGATAAAGTGAGTAAATTCTTTAAAATCTAATGTTTATAAAATGTTTTAATATGTTTTGTGCATTGAAAGAACACGGTCTACTTGCTAAAATCTCAAACAAAATCTTAAATATTTATATGCATTAACACTTTTCATATAGGCAAATATTAATTTTTGTAACAAATCTTTCAACATCTAAATTTAAAAAAGGGAAAAAGCACTTACATAATTAATAATTTTATTTAAAGAAAAATGTCATCAATTACATTTCAAAGGCATCAGAAAGGAAACAATTACAAAAAAAACAAAGGAAAATTAATTTTTTTTGGAGAGAAAAGACACGAACTCTATATTTTATCCCAATAGAATGAGAAAGTTTGAACTTATCACCTGCTGGGCATCTAACTAATCTCACATCCAATGATCATACCATTTCCAATGCACAGAGTACTACCTTTTCATAGTAATAAACATTCTTTAGATAAATAAAAATTATTTATTTAACAAGAATAACATGAAACATTACTTTCAATCCTTCAAGTCATAAATTTGAAAAAGCTTCTATTTACATATAAAAAATATAGTAAATTTTAGATTGTACTGTTAGACACCTCACATTCTATAAAATTTTATCATGTAAATAATTGATGAAATTAAAGATCAAATAATAATTATGAGCAAAATAATTTAAAACAAACATAGTATATTTTGACTAAATAGTTGATCCTAAGTGCATAACACTTTTGGCCTAATTGAGATGTACATAATTGATGAATGAAATCCCTTCAGTAGGTAAGAATGGTAGTTGATTTTCACATAAATATTGAGTGTGATTAATTAACAACTGCATATAATAATAATAATAATAATAATAATGTTGTATACGTGTTTTGGTAGATAAATTTTGCAATACAAATTCTGTCGAATCTACTGAACTCATCTTAATTTAATTATGTCCTAATCTAATGTTTGTTTACTGACTCAATTCTAGCTCACTTCCTATGTTTTTTAGATTCATATGATAAATTCGTCCACGTCCCGAGTAAATATAAAAATCGGTGATTTGTTTTTTTTTTTTTTCTCTTGCATACGACAGTTTGTTCCTTTTAAAAAAATACAGTCTCATCGTCATTTGCTTCTGTAATTTACGAAGGTTTATCACCTCGTTAGCTCCTAGAGGAGAATTAGGCACATATTGCCACATATGGTCATGTGCGATTTTGTCTTAGCCTTTTCAACTTAATAAATAATTAATTAATGTTAATTAAAGGAACCCTAATCCAATTTCCTTGATACTATTACAATCACATTACAAGGCGGCCTACGTTAATTACCCATTAAAGCAAAGCGAGGACATATCAAACCCAAAAATTTGAACAACAATTGGAGGATATTTTGGTAATTTAAATGTAATAGTTAAATATAATGTATTCTTCTTTGTTCCCGTGAGTACGGTTGTCCCTATATATAAAACATTAGCAAGGTCACATTCATACCGGAAGATAATAAACACAGAAGAGTTTCCAACTTGAGATCAAAAAAGTGAGAAAAAGAGAGAGAATTTAAAGGAAATGGGCAATAGTTTAAGATGTTGTTTGGCTTGTGTTCTTCCATGCGGAGCTCTAGATTTGATCCGAATAGTTCATTTGAATGGCTACGTAGAAGAAATTACACGTCCGATCACAGCAGGTGAGATTCTTAAAGCCAACCCTAATCATGTTCTTAGCAAACCATGCTCTCAGGGAGTTGTACGAAGAATTTTAATCCTCTCGCCGGAGACTGAGCTCAAAAGAGGAAGCATATACTTCTTGATTCCGGCTTCTTCTTTGCCGGAGAAGAAGAAAGGAGACAAAAAATACTCCAAGAAAAGCAAGAAATACTCCAAGAATGCATCTTCTTGCGATACCTATCTAACTGATATTATCTCCGAAAAGAAATCTTCACGTCGGGATCGTCGGAGCGGCGGCCGTGTCACCGTATGGCAACCTCATCTTGAGAGCATCTCCGAAGACTAACAAATTGTGCAGTGCCGGAAACTGACATATTCTTCGGAGATAACTATTCAATCGCTCTCTTTGTCTTTTCTTAAAAGAAAATGTACGTCGGGTTATTGGTTTTGTGGATATAGTTTTCTTTTTCTTCTTTTTTTTGGGTCTGCGTGTAATAAAGGCAGATTCGGAATTCCAAACCATTCAAGAAAGTGGTCTTGTTCTGTTTGCTTCAAGAGAAAATATGACGGAGAGAGAAATGCTTGTTCCAATATTGGAACTGTATTTACAGTACCCTGATCAATTTGTAAGTAATTAAGGAACGAAATTTCCTTTTTCTCGATCTCTTTCCACTATTTTGTTGTTCAAATGGTGACTCTATACTGTCTCAAATAATTCTTATTTATACAAGTGTATAATTCATATTCACTATTTATTCTTGGATTTCAGATAATGTATTTGCATACCTTTGAAATTGAACTAGCTTCGTGTTGATTGTTCATCAATCGGGGATCTCAGTCATATAGTTCTTTCGATTATTATTGTTATTCTTGAAGGTGAATTTGCTGGTTTAATGTCAAGACTTTAAAAGTTACATCCTCTTCAATGATTACTATGAGAGTAATTAAAAGTGATATATAGAAATAATTGTATCAGAAATAGCGGAAGTAGAACTCAATTGTACAACTAACAAGCTCAATTTTCAATAGAGGGATTCATGGTCATTGTATTTAAACTATGATTATCATAACGTGGTTGGACAAAGTGTCATGCCACTCAGATTGAAAACCAGTTGTCAATAATAATACGTGAATTTAGTACAAAGAATGTAAGAGTGGGTGCACATGTATGCTTATAATTAGTAGTTCAACCATATATTATATCACTATGTGCTTTGGCTTTCGTTAGCCTCAACTAATTAAGAGGTCAAAAGATGTCTTGCAAATGAGGTTTTTCGTTAACCAACCAAAAGATAGAATATCGGGGTATACTTCTTTTAATTAGAATAATAAAACTTTTAGTGTTAATTAACAATTAATTAGTTTTGAAGTGTTAGTTAATTATTTAAAAATATGTGAAATTTTTTAGAATAATGTTGAATATTCTATTTTCTTTTTTCTAAATGGTATGCTATTCATCAAATTTAAGTGAGTGATATTATTATATACATTTTATAATTATTTATAATATTATTTTATCACCCATGTAATAAATGTTATGTCATTTTAGATGAAAATTTGTATGCAAATTTCAAATGTCTAATATCTTAAAAAAAATTTTGATTTATTTCATTCAAATTAGTGACATCCGTTAATAAAATTGAGAAAAAATAAATAAATTTTAATCAAATCATGAATTTTAGATTAATAAATATTGAGTTAAACTTTGAACTAAGCCTAATTTACAGAGAAGGTTTTAAGAGGGAATGTCTGAATATATTAACTATGGTAATGTGGTAAAATTACTTAATTAATGAAAAGAAAAAACTACACTTATGAATAAAAAATTAGAAAAAATTAAAGTAGATCTCACATAAATAAGAGAATTAAAAAATAAATAA
This sequence comes from Khaya senegalensis, assembly GCA_032402905.1. Lineage (NCBI taxonomy): Eukaryota > Viridiplantae > Streptophyta > Magnoliopsida > Sapindales > Meliaceae > Khaya > Khaya senegalensis. Next base: position 2,338,275 of record CP135548.1, on the reverse strand, counting down.
ATAATATGACTTATTTTATTTTTTTAATTTTTCACCAATAAATGTAATTTTCTCGCTTTATTGATTAGATAATCTTATTGTATTATCATAGTTAATCTAATAAAATAATTTTACTATATCATGATAATTAATACGATGAATAGTTTTACTTAAAATTTTGTCTTCGTCTATATAATTGAGTTATAAATAAATTCATTAAAAGATTATTTTGCTATGAAATTGTATAATGCTTGTCAATGACATGTATGTACAGTGCATATCATTAATAGCTAACTCTTTCCCACCAGAAGATTAGAGAGCCCAAAGTGAGTTTCTAAACATAGTTCCTATAAATAAATGATAAATATATATATATATATATATTATTTTATTTATTTAATTAAAAATTAAGTTCAAATTTCTTACTCTTATATAATTAAATATATATTTTACATTAACCAACTAATTTACCAAAATTTAATTATAAAAATTAAGTACTTATAAAAAATTAGCCTTTTTAAATTTTTAACTACGAAATCATTAATTAAATCATTATAATCAAGTTTTTTTACTAAAGAATTTTTAATAAATAATATAAATAATTTATTTAATCTTTGTTGGAGCATGTTCCACTAAAGGTAAGATTTGATCAACTTCAAAATTGAAAAATTTTCTTCTACAGCTGCATACATCCAACCCATACATTTGAAAAGTAATTATGATGATATCTTCATTTACCAAATCCTCAACATCTTTATTAACCAAATCTTAAACATCTTTATTTAATTCATGCTCTTCATTATGATTATCATTTATTTGTTCAACATTAAAAAAGTTTCATTTGAACTTTCTACTTATCTTTTATTATTAAAAAAAAAAAGTTAGTATATCTCCCTTTTAAGATTGAGTAACATAATTTAAATTTTCTTCTTTTTTCTTTTCACAGAAGGAAACTTTCCAGTAGGAGGAATGGTGAAAATAAAAATTTAAAAACAATAATATTATTATGACCTAATAAAAAAGATGTAAAAAGTGGTTTTAACTATTATAAGAAAATATAAAGATATTTATGAATTTAAAAGTGAGATTAAAATAATAAAATTTAGCCATTAAATTACTAAAAATATTAAATTTATAATATGTTTGTTAAATTATTTAATTAATAAAATAAGGATAAAGGTTAATATTTTTCTTTTAAAATAAAATAATAATTACATAATATGTATAAACTTATAATTAACTAAATTATGATATGCATAATATTCATAAGTTTTAACCGCTTGTTACTACCACAACATTTTCACCCCTCTACCCCTTTCTTTTTTCTTTTCTCTCCACTCACTATGTGATTCTTTTATATTTTTTATATTCCCAAAAATTAAAATAAGTCACCCTTTATATAGATTTTTGTTTTTCTGTTATTCTTCTAGTCTTAATACATACATACATATATATATATAGATATATATTATGTAGGATTAGACTTTTTTTTGTTTATTTAATTAAAAAATTAGTTTACCAAAAAATTCTTAATTTTTATTAACTTGAGTAACCCTCACACGAGGTAAAAGTTATTCTAATATAAACAATTAACTTATGTCATAAAGTGAGTTGGCTGAGCTTAAGCTTATGAAAAAAAAATTGTTTAATTATGTTTTTTAACTGGCATTGGACCACATTTAGAATTTAATATTGAGCTCAAAAATAAAATGCTATGTAATTAATTTTAGATTTAAAGCTCTAACTTTTAGGCCAAATTTTAGGGATCCTCGCCTGTGTTACTTGTCCCAAGGCCACCCTTTCTTCATAATTGACAAAGAATGGCTTGTTGGCAACATTATGGCTTCTCAAATATTAAAGTATTGTAACAAAAATAAATAACCAATGAGTTTTGATTTCTGTTTTAACAAATTATTCATGAGTTAGAGAGAAAGAAAACAAACACAAAATCAATTGTTTGATTAAAGACAAGACTAGATGTTGGATGAGACCACAAGCTCCAACTTCTTGTATTATTAATATTATTAAGTAATTGATTTTTTTTTTTTTTTTATCTTGTAGCATAAATCCAAAAGTTCCCAAATAGCGACATCTAAACGCTACATAAAAATAAACACAAAAACAAGCTGGCATATCCCTTCTTCCATAAACATATTTCATATAACTCAGTCATCACATGGATTCCCTCTTCTCTCTCTTCCATGAATATTATTTAGACAATTATCACAATCCCTTTCTCAAACTTTACACCTTTATTTATTTAATTTTGTTATTATCATTATTTTTTGGTCACAATCCTTACTTCCTTTTGTCCTACATATCACAGTTTTTTCCATATTTCAAAGTAAAATTTTTAAATTTATTCTAAAATGAAATGATTATCGATCTCATTGGTACGTGTTCGACCATACAAAGCCAAATTGTTGACCTAATTCTAATTGAAAGAAATTGGATTATGTTAATATAGGATTAGATTTCAACCATGGAATTGTTTTCATTACCAATCACATTGAATATTTACGCGTCGGATGTTTACAGTCAAAGTAAACATTAATGAGTTCAATTATATATATACCCAAAAGTTAAGACACAACAAGGAATCCAATAGAATATATTTTTTTAAAAAAAAAAAATTAATGATTACATGAATGCAATCATCTTAATAGTAAGTTAACACGGACGATTGTAGTTAAATGATTGCCTTAATTGAAATATATAGTAAAGGAAAGGAAGATCCCGATGAAGAGAGCATTGAATTTGAGCCCTGTGCAAATTGTGGTTAGGACAAAAAGCATCTCGACGTTAAGCTCACGGGTTCAGTCGCCAATTCCGGGAGAATAATTTGGCCGATTATCTCTAGATTGGAGACATTTGTTCATAAAGATGGCTAACTAAGTGGGGCTGATTTTTCAATGTTATCAGTCAAATTCAGTCATATATTTTCTACTTTTGTTTCTACTTGCAAAATGTTTAAATTATCAGATCCCAGTTTTAAACCTACAAACATTTTAATCTTTTAAAACCAAAGTTTGTTTTTTTTTTTTTTTTTTTCATAAGGTTGAAGATACAAATTTAGAAATGGAACTCGCCTTCCCAATATACATCTATAAGGAAGAATATTCAAAAATTTTATATACTTATCTTTGTTTTTTTAGCCCATACGAGAATTAAGAATGTAATATGCTAAGTCATTTAAGTTTAATTATCTGAAATTTTATATTTAAATTTAAATTTTTAGATTAAGTAACTATTCAATATGATATCAAAGGAGACTTTGCTTCACTGTCCTGTATTTGAATTCTTCAAACATTAAAAACTGAAATATATATATATATATATATATATTTAGATCCACCTAACAAAATCTATTAAATAAATAATATCTGACTTACATGTGAGGAGTATTATCTTCTTAAATTATTTATTTACTTCATCATTCTTGCCCGCCTCCAGAAATCGTAAAACTGCAGTGGTTGCATCTTGCAATTTGCATTTCTGGAATTCTTTTTTCAATTTTATTTAGATCCCATCTATTAAATTGTTTTCATGAACTCCAACCGTTTTAAATAGTTTTCTTTATAATTTACGTTTCGAAATTTTAATAATATATCCCATAAACTTTAACAATATATCTCATAAATTTTATGATCTAGATGATTTGGTGGTATATGGCCTTTTTCTTATTTCTTAGATTCTATGAGCCTTTTTGGTTTATTTTCAAGTTTTCTGAATCTTTTTTTTTTTAATTTTTTTTTTAGGTTTTCTTAAACGAAAACCTTGCATGTTTCATTCTAGGCTCTTTTCGAGAATCTTTTTTTGTTTTTAATTTTTTGAATTTCTCTTTTTAAGTTTTCTTAAATTTCGCTGGTTTTCTTGCAGCCTCTTTGAGAATCTCTTGAAGCTCTCTTTTTAGGTTTTTTTTTTAAATTTCACTAATTTTCTCGTACGCATTTTGAGAATTTCTTGATTTATTTATTTTTGTGAAATCCCTGGGCTCTTTTGTTTGGGTTTTTCAAGTCTCTTGGGCTCTTTTGGACTTCACATCTTTTCGCTCTCAGGCTTTCTTAAACATTTTGAATTTTATTCTTTCTCAAGTTCCATACGCATCTTAAATTTATTATCAACCATTTTGTGATTTTCAGGTTTACAACTTTAATAAGAGCTACTTAGAGAAAGCATGTCAAATTTTCAATCCTTGTCAAGTTCTCAGATTTTATTATCAACAGTTCAGGGATTTTTAGGTTTACAACCTCAAGAAGGGTCTCTTGGATTTTCTTCCAAACCACATTGAGATTCTCAAGTTTACAAACTCGAAGTTATTCTAAGAGTGAGTGAGGGGAGTGTTGGAGTTAAAATAAAAGTAATTTTAATCTTATTATTGTTAAGTTGTCTCATTATCGTTATTATTACTACATTTTTAGCCTATTAGGATGTGAATTGTTATCAAAGTACTATTTGTGTTCCTAAGTTTATTTTTGTTTCTATTTTTATCCCATATAAGGACATTGTTTATATACTTATTATTAATCACAATTAATACAAGAGTTTATTTTCTGCAACAAACTCAATAAAAAGGAACATATCTTAGGTCAGTACATATTATTATTAAGATAGATTCTTTTTAACTAGTTAGAATTTGAAATTCCAAAACGAGAGAGTTTGGAAAACAAGAAACAACTTTCACATCTTTTCACTAATTTTCAGTTACATGGAACCCTTAATCTCCAATGAAAAACTAATTCCATTCAATTCCTACGCCTTCTCTTCCTCTCAATAGTTTTCAGTGGCAGTCGGAAAGTCTTTGCAAGCCATTCCTGTTTTCTTGTGCTGAAGATGTGCCCAAGAACTAGTCCTATTATTGTACCAACTGCATATCCAATCAGAACTATCTTCCAGCCAAATGCTAACAGAGAATCTGAGCCTGAATCGTTTTCTTGTGAATCCTCCTCCGAGTTTTCACATCTTTTCAACAAAGGTTCTCCACACAATCCCGGATTTCCATCAAATGAACTCCGGTTAAATGTAGTGAACTGTGTTCCTCGAGGTATTGGTCCTCTGAGATGGTTATGCGACACATCAAAAATTTCAAGTGCCGTAAGATCTCCAAGTTGTTGAGGAATTTCACCTGAGAGCTTGTTATTGGATAGGTCTAACGATTCTAGGACTGTTAGGTTACTCAAAGATGATGGAACCTGACCTTCGAGATTGTTGTTGGAAAGGTTGAGAGTCCGAAGCCCCTTCAAGTTTGAAACGGATGTTGGAATCTCTCCTACAAACTCATTGTTCGAGAGAATCACGGCTGTGATCAAATTTGAGAGCTTGTCATATTCCATCTCTATGCCTTTGTTACTCAATGTTAGTGAGTAATCAAAGGAGCCATAGTAGGTAACCGACGGATAAGCTGGTGGCAGTAGTGAATCATGCAAATACATTAGTTTACTTGCATTGACATTTTTCATTGCATTCCAACCTTGGAAATACTTTGCCGGAAGATCACCTGTAAATCTATTGTGAGAGAGATCAATTATGCGCAGCTTAGGGAACCCAAAACTAGTTTTAGATTCCTTTATTATTCCATAAAATCTGTTGAATTTCAAGATGATAACCTCCAACTCTGGAAGCGTTTCCAACCAAGAAGGGAAAATATCAGTGATTTGGTTATTCCCAAGATGAAGAAAATTTAGCTTCACACAGTTGGCCAGAGATTTTGGTACTCCACCTTGCAATGAATTGTTGCTGAAATCAATCATCTTCAGGTCTGTTCCGTTCATGAAGGTTTGAGGAATGCTTCCTTGAAAGTTGTTACTTTGCAGTTTTAATACTGACAGCTTACGACTGAAATTGCCCAGACATTCTGGAAGCATGCCACTGAAGCGATTGTGAGACAAATCAAGAGTGTGAAGATTATACAAAAGACACATCCAGGTTGGAATTTCCCCTGTCAGCTGATTGTATGAAACCAGATAGGAAAAGGCAAACACTGAGGGAACTAGGAGAGGTCCTTGCAGCTTATTAAACCTAACATCGAAACTTGTTAGAGCAGCGAATGGAGGCCAAAGGATATCCTGCTCGAAGCCTGATAATAGATTGTTAGAAAGGTTTAAATATTCCAATGTATTTGCAGTTACATTTAACAACCATCTGGATACCTTTCCAGTTATCTTGTTTGAGGAAAGATCTAGTCCCATCAAGCGATCTTGGTTATGCAAAAAATATGGGAACTTGCTAAGATTGCATGAACTGAATCCTATAATCCTGAATTTCTGGAAATTGCTGTTAACAGCGGTTTCATTGAACAAGGACAACTTGTTTGACGAGAGGACCAAAGTATCTAAACTTTTGAAGTTCAGAAGAAACATGCTTAGATCCACTGTGCCACTCAAATAGTTGGAATAAAGGTCGAGCCATTGAAGGTTCTTGAGCTCAAAGATAGCTAGGGATAGAACCTTCCAGTTGATTTGACCCAAGAAGCAGAAACTGCAATTGGGTTAGGTTCCCAATTTCAACTGGAATATGACCAATCAGTTGATTATAGTGGAAGGTGAGATATGATAATTTGTTCATGTTCATCAACCAGGGTGGAATTGGGCCAGTTAAATGGTTGTAGGCCAAATATAAGTCAGTCAGCTGGGTTAGATTCATGAAAACAGAGGGAATCTGACCGACTAAGTTACTATATGCAAGATCCAAATGAATGAGTTCCTTAAGATTAGCTACCCATGACAATGAATGAGAATTTTGGCCAGAAAAATTGCCACCAGCGATTGACAGATAATTGAGCCGGGTAAGATTACCGAGTGAAGACGGAACTTCTCCTGAGAAATAGTACGAAGAGATTCCTAGTCTTTTCAAGGAATAAAGATTTCCCAGTGAAGCCGGCAATTCTCCGGAAAATGGATTGGATGAAAGTTCAGCTTGGTAAGGTTACCAAGCGAAGGCGGAATTGTTCCTGAAAACGAGCATGCCATGGCATCCAAATGATATAATGATTTAAGATTTTCGATCGAATCTGGAATCTTACCCGAAAATCCCGAGAATGAAAGTCCCAAATATTTAAGGGGATGACTCTTCTGAAATTCTGGCAAATATCCAGTGAGGTTTCGATTGTACAGCAGACCAAGAGATTGAAGATTTGGTAAGTGGAAAATCTCTGTAGGGAATTCACCGTACAGTAGACATTCGCTGAGAGATAACGTAATCAATGAAGACAAATTTGCCAGTGCATGAGGAACTGTAGAAGAAATATTGACGTCTACAAGATCAAGAAATTTCAGGTTGGTTAGCTTCTCAGCTAGATTAGCTAGACCTGGATTTTGGAGCTTCAGATAATATTTATTTAATGATAGATCAAGTAATTCCAACTTTGAGAGCTGGAGCAACTCCGCAGGTATTTGACCAGAAAAGAAAGAACGAGAGAGAACTAGACGTGTTAGCCTAGAAAGGTTCATGATTTCAGAAGGTATTTCAGAAAAATTGAAGTGGTTATCGGAGAGACTAAGCCATTGAAGATGAACAAGTTGGAAGAGGCTGCTGCCAGAGTTTATAGAACCATAGAGGCAACTGCTAGTGAGGTTAAGCATGATCACATTACCAGTTTCTTCATCGCATTTGATGCCATCCCATGAGCAGCAATCACTGTTTTCTTCTTCCAGGTTCCACTTCGCGACCTTCGGATAAGCAGAAGGATCTTGAGAAGCATACCGAGTAATGAAAAGGCTGTCCTTAAACTGCAACAAGGCAGAGCGTTCATTATCAGGACAGATTGGATTAGTAGAAGAAGGCAAGTGTGCAAATGTAAGTCGAAATAGTACGAAGGAAGAAACCAAGGGCATAATCAATTCAAAGAAACATAGGGATAACCCCATATTAAACTCTCAAGAAGATAAGCAAGGAAGGGTGGAGAAGACGTTGTTTTGGTTGATGAGCATGGTAGTGAAACTGAATTGCCTTTATAGGCAGCTTGCAATTATTTCCATTCCAACAGAGTCAAGACACGCGGAGATATTTAAAAGTTTTATCTTGTACCGTCTTAATAAAAGAAAATTTAGATCCCCTGTATGCGGCGTGATTATTTAATTAATAATAAAAATTAATTTATTAATAATAAATAAAAAAATTAAAAATAAATTATTTTTTTAATTAATATAACAAAATAAATTTATAAAATTTTTTCTTTTTACGTTGATTAAATAATTTGATCATACTAATTATATTAATGTAATAGAATTGTTTTATTTAAAATTTTTTTTTAATAATAAATATTGATATAGTACAAATTTAAAAAACACATATTTTTTTGTCCGTGAGTTAGAAAACAAAATAGTTGTCATTTTGATGCACAGGCTGGAAGAGAAAGGGATGAATGGGCTTTTGTATTGCAAGTCAATCTAATCTCTCTTCCGTTCCCCAGTTTGACCGCTATAGGTAGGCCGGTCCCGAGACCGCAAATTCCGTTGGCATGTTGATATCAGCTAGACGTAAGGAGACTGGCAAAGCTCAGAAGACTGATTGAACTATTTGATCGAATGGATGAATGGATAAGGTCCCGATTTCATGTGAACCCTTCAACAACATGAATCAATTTCAACTAAAAGGAAAAGAGTCCGAAGCCTCTTTCAATTTGCAATTGATGTTGCAATCTCTCCTCTAAATCGGTTGTTGGAGAGAACAATTGTTGTTATCAAATTTGAGAGATTCCAATGTTCCACATCTATACCTTTTTTACTCAAATCTTATACTCCTTGACATAAAATTTAAAATATAAAATTTAAAATTTAAAATAAATAATATAAAAAAAATTTAAAATATAAATATAAAATTAAAATCATTAATCTAAAATTTAAAATATATAACATAAAAAATTTAAAATATAAATATAAAACTGAAAATATAATTAAATGTACCTTCCATGCATTCAATATATTTTTGCCAAACCCCTTGATTAAAGTTGTAAGCTCTTCTTTTTAAACGGTTTCTTTTGTCTCTCTTGTCAATTTTCATAGTGATCCATGTATCTGTTTATATATTTGTCTCAAATCCAGTGCAAGAAAAAGAATAGAATTTGAAACAAAAAACAAAGAGGCTACAAAAAAATTGTATTTTCGCTAGTGGATAACTATTGGGGATATATAAGAATTTCTTTCTTTACTCTTCATTTTTTTGTCTATATATAAATGACTCTCTTCATTTTTAACCAAGGGCTACAAAAAAATGTATCTTTTTTGCTAGTACTAAGTTTATTTGTGATGTGAATGTTATGATATACGATTTGCATTCATCTTTTTTGTTTTTTTGGGTGTGTTTTAATACGATGAGTTGTTTTTATATATTAGGCGTTCCATGTCATTTGTTGGTTTATGTTTGAATCGTTTTAAGCTAAATAACTGATGTGTATGATGTTGCTTTTTTTAGTGTTGCTGATAGTGTTGTTGTTGGCTGGTGCATGCGTGTTGCTAACTTACAGCCATTAACAGTTAAAGAACAAGGAGATTTATAGCCAAAAGGAATTAAATGAAATCCGTTTGCTATGGGTGAATTTGGTGTTCACCTTCTATGAATTATTATTTATCTTACTTTACTAGCCATTAACTTGGATAATTTTATGTTTGATTTAGCTTTGTGATTTTACTTGTGTCACACTTTCAAATCAGGTAGGTGATTTAAAGTCTTATAAAGTGACTTAAATGGCAAAAGTGTATAATTATAGAAATTTGGATATAGTTTTTTCTGCAGTATGGGCACCCAAAAAAATTTAAATTTATAAAATTTTAATTTCCTGCAACACTTCTAATATCTTTCAAAAAATCCAAACTATGACGTTTATCAAATTGGAGCTTCTAGCACCCATAATAACAAAATATAATACACTTTTTTTATTAAACATGTATAATTTCTAACATAATTATAACCTTTTTTTTTATAAACACATTGTACAAAATAAAATATTCTTTTAAAATATATATAGTTAGAGAACAAGATTTCTGCCATATCTGTCTATACTCTGACTATCTCAAAAATAAAATTTGAAAAGTAGATTGTAAGATAAAACTTAATTGATAATCACATGTAAAAGAATATTCTAAAAGAAAAATTATTAATTATTATACTTCCAATTATTTTTTTTTCATCAATAAATATAAAATAATAATAATCATAACAAAACAACAAAGCAATTCATCTATTACTATGTACTACTCATAATTTTGGAGTATTATTTGCAGACACTACTGTCTAAAAATTGTGTAGCCTACATACTTTTAAGATCTTATACTTAAGAACCATCATCTATAATTTCAATTTACGAGTTTTTATCGTGAGAATTAAATCACCTCCATAGTCGCTAGTGCCAAATAAGATCTTATATTATTCTATAATTCAGACATGTACAATAATAATAAAACAATTTATTCATGTTAATTCAACAACATTTAATAAATATCAAAAGTTTAAATTAATCATAATCTCATAATTAAGTTCTTTGAAATTTTATACAAAAATTAACAAAATAATAGCATGTTATTTGAATATTAATTACCAAAAATCATTCTTCTAAAATAAATATTAACATTTCTAAAATGTAAGCATACAATACTTTTTAACAATTATTTCAAAATAAAATATTTATATGTCTTAAATAAATTTATTTTATATTTACAATAATACGTAAGTATAAAATCATACTTTTCAGTTTTTAAAACAATAAATTACTCAATTATATACAAGTTATTTATTTGAATCAAAATAAAGTCTGCCTTGCTAAAACTTCACCGACTTTTCTTCATTTTCACTATTATCATCTAATATCATTTTACAAAATAAAAACATTATTATTAAAAACTTTTAACTTAGACTATTGATATTAAATATAAATTAACTTCAAACCTACAATCAAAAATTTTTGTATTTTACAAATTGATGCTAAAATATAAGAAATTCTATTATGACCCAAAAATATTTTTTATATAAGTAAATATATTTTTCTAATTGACAGCATAAAATAAAATTTTATAAATTTTTCATTTTATCACTAACTAAAAATTTCAATCATTTCCATCCAATCTTTTGATGATTTCTAAGAAATTTTTTAAAAAAATTTATCAAATTTAATCTAAGACTTATTGATTATGAATTTAAGAACTCAAAATGATTGAATTTCTAAACTTCCAACCAACCAAAATAAAACTCAAATACTTCATTCAATTTTATCACTTTCTCTTACTAAAATATAAATATTTTCTTTTCAAAATAAAGCTAAAAAAATATTTCACCTTAAAATTTCTTCTTCTTCTTCTTCTTCTTCTTTATTTTTTCTCCTTCTTTTTGTTCCCTTTCTGCTTCTTTTTCTCCTCTCTTCTGGGTTCTTCTGCATTCTTCTCCTTTGTTCTTGATTTGACAAAACAAACTTGTCTACACACACTTAAATATGTAAGTGTATGGACCAAAGAAATGAGCTTATTTGGTATTTAGACTTTAAAAAAAAAACTTGGGCTTGAATATTACAACTTCTTTTAATTTGGTTTTGTTGGTGGATGGTGTTGATTCGGAATTGTGGGAACTATGTGGTTGGAATCAAATGCTGCAATTTTGAGTGGTACCTTTATATATATTATATAAATATATATACATATATATATATATATATATATATATTATAGATGTAGTTTTAATGTCAATATAATTAATATTTAATTAATAAAATATTAGAGAAATTTATATGTTTGTGCTCATATTTAAGCTTTTATTTCAATTGGGATGTCATGCACATCATGTATTAATAAATGAATATAATATTCGCACAAATTATATATAATTATCTAAGATTATAAATAAATCAAGTTACAATCCACTATAATCATGACATAACAAATGTCAAAAATTACGTCAAGAAATGCTAATTTTCTTACCAATTCTTGATTCATTGTAATAAAGAACTGAAAGAATGGTTAAGACATAAATATTCAGCATATATTAATAACTTAAGGATTTGATTGAAATATATCTCATGTATTTTACTTCTTTTAGTGTAAAACTTAAAATATAAAATTTGAGTTAAAATTTGAAATAAAAAATATAAAAATATATATAAATTATAAAATATAAAAATTAAAATAATTAAGTAAAACTTAAAACATAAAACTTCAAAGAAACTTAAAACAGCAAATATAAAACTTGAAATATAAAACATAAAAATTAAAATATAAAACATAAAAATTAAAATAATTATCATAAAGTTTAAAACACATAATATAATTTAAAATGTAAACGTAAAACTAGAGATGTATAACATAAGAATTGAAAAAATTGCATATATCTTAAATTCAATATATTTCGGCCAAGCCCATTACTCAAAATTTGTATCATTTATTTATTAGAGGTACACGACATAATATCTGCATTAAGACAGTCATTTTCTGGATTGACACTAAGGTTGAGTTTCCCTCCTCCAGATTGCCTCCCTAATCAACATATGTTTATCTAATCAGGTATAAATCACCTCCTTGGTACGACAGATAGAAGATTGCAATACATTTTATGTCTAGTAAAATCATCTTAATGACATCTAGTGCTTTTGGCCTGGACTAGATAGGTATTTACTTATCAATCTCACAATATAACAAATTTCAAGTCTTGTACATATCATAAAGTGTACGAGACTTTTAATGATATAACAAATTTTTATAGTTTTGACAAACTATTTAGTATTTAGAACTAATAAAATATAGTTCATATATAAAATAATATTATGAAATTATCCACAAATCTGTTAATGTAGACAAAATAGTCTTCTTCTGGCATTGAAAAATCATAAGAGATTATGATTTGATGAAACTTAAAATTTCTTATCTGCAGGACTGCTTTAGGCTATGTATAGATCTTTTGAATTTACAAACTTTGAGCTTTAAGCCTTTGCATCATATCCTTGAGGTTTTTCCATGTTTATTTCTTTCTTTGGTTTTCCATTGAGAAAAAGGAGTGTTTTTAAGTATCTTTTCTAAAGTTCGACAAATTCATATATAAATGTAAGTTTTTATAAAATTAACAAAAAATACTCCTTAATAATAATACAATTATGTTTGACCATTAGTTATCTAAATAAAATAATAAAATGGCTAAAATAATCTTATATGTATTATTTTAATTTAGTAGTATTTTTTATATAGCATTCCCAAAGTTTAGAAAATTAACATAAAATACCCTTAAAGTTATTTTTTTATATTTTAATGTTTAATTTAATAAATATGTACAAATTATATACTCATTTTAACCGAATATTAGCATAAATTACTTACTTGTGTAGAACTATAAATTATTTAATTTGATAAAAATATATAACGCTATAATATATGAAAAATACAAGAAAGTATAACAAATTACTTACTTATATAGAATTATTTTAAATAATGTAAAATATTTTTGTATCTAATTTGATAATAAAAATAACTTAATAATCGTGAAAATATTTAAAATAGCTAAAAAAAAATATACGAGTAAATAATTTATAATATCTATTTATATATATTCATACTATATAATTTTATATATATTTATCAAATTAAATGCTTTATAATTATCTGCAAACAAGTAATTTATAATATTATCATATTAAAATTAGCATATAATTTATGTATATTTATTAAATTAAATTAAATATCAAAATAAAAAAAAATTAAAAATACCTTCTGTTAGTTTTTTAAACTTTCGAGGCAGTATGTGAAAAATACTATTAAATTAAAATTATATACATAAAATTATTCTAACTATTTTACTATTTTAGTTAGTCAAATAATGATTAAACATAACAATATTAATATTAAAAAATACTTTCTGATAATTTTATAAAAACTTATATTTATGTGTAATTTTACTAAATTTTGGAGAATATATTTGAAAATACCATTTGAGCAAAATAAGTTTTACATCTATTTGATATAATCCAATGTTCCTATGTGTAACAATGACTAGAATTAGTCAATTGAAGCAAACTCGACCATAAGTGATAAGATTTTTTTTTATAGTCTACACCATCCTTTTGGGTATAAGATTTTGCTATCTTGTACAATTTAACTGTCATTCACTTTCATTTGATACGTAGAAACTTTTTTTTTTTCCAATGGTTCAACTATCAAACGGGATCTTAACCAAGGTCAAGACTTTGATTGGTTTTCATGAATTCCACCTCTTCATCCATTGCTTTTATCCTTGATTCATTAGCGAATGAAATGGAGCTTTAGCAAGTGCTTGTGGCTCATCACTGTCATGTAAAGCATTCATTAAAACATCCCCTCAATCTCAAAATGATGACGCAAGGTGACTTTACTATTATTTAAATGACTAAGTCCAATCGACTCTAAGGTGATCTACTCTTACTAAGAACATAAATCTTAAAAAAATTCCGTATGTTTTCTTGAACACCTGTAGTAGAATTGACATAGTCATTCAGATTCCCTAATACATGAAGTTAAATATCCCTATCAACTTCTGTAATGCTAGAAAATTTATTTTGTTAAGAAGTAACATTTCTAAATGATAAAGGTCCCAGTCAAACGCTTGATTAAAAGCAATATTGGTATTCTCTTTGAGTGAGAATAAAACCGCAATAGAATATTTGTTGATGAATCCTCCTCTTTTATTTATAAGTGTTGGCTTTTATATAAGCAAAAGCACAACCACTAAACTAAATTTCAGAACATGCAACACAAGTAACGTAACAAACGTGTAAGACATGCCTAACAACTTACTAAACTTACTCTTATAAACCCTCTACTACCCACAACTCTTCTTGACTTGGCACAATTCTTCTTCTACGTGTTCTTCCCCCCACCTAATCCACATATTTAGGATTTGGTTTGACTATCCTCCTTGACTTACGCAACAGCTGTTGTTGCTTTTTATCATTACCCCCTCTTTTAATTGGCACCTTGTCCTTAAGGTTTGCAGAAGGAAAACGTTCTTGTAACTACTTTGTATTCTCCCACGTGGCCTCTTCCATAGGTAGTCGACACTACTTCACCAAACTCTCTTCCACAAACCTAGATTCATGCTTGATCCAATGTGAATTGAGTATAGTTTCGTGCTCTAAAAGTACTACACCATCGTCTGTCAATGGAGGTAACTCTGTAACGACTCTTTTAGCTATTTTATGGGATTTAGATTAGCTATTTTGTTGGGATTTCTCTTTAGCTATTTTATTGGGATTTAGATTAACTATTTTGTTGGGATTTTTCTTTAGCTATTTTATTGGGATTTAAATTACTATTTAAATTTTATTTTTAATTAATTGAGTGGTGGTTGGTAGGATTGATTAGATTATTGGGTTTTCTCTATAAAGAACTTGAGAACTTTGTACAAGGGGGAGAAAAAATAAATCAATAAAAAAAAATATTTTATTAGTCAACATTTGTGTTATCGTCTTCATGGTTGTTTCATTGGTATCAGGGCACCGATTTGGCACCATAGTAAATGGTGGATGGAACTAGAGCACAAGAACAACAACGATTGGAAGAATTTGTGCAGCAGTTGAAAGAGGCTTCTGATAAGCAAGCAGTGGAATTCAAGGAGTTTTCTCGTATGATGACTACGATCAATCTCAAACTTGATCAGATAACAGGAAAGTTAGGGAGTTCAGAAACGTCACTTGATAGCGGAAGTATTATTCCCACTAAGCCAAAAACTGGGTTTAATTCGAGTATGTATTTCTCTCAAGCGAAATTTTCAAAACTTAATTTTCTAACCTTTGAAGGAGAAAATCCAAGTGGATGGGTTTACAAGTGTGAAAGTTTTTTTAAGTATAACAGAGTAAATGAATCTAACATGGTAGGATTGGCTACTATTCATCTAGAAGGAAAAGCTTTAGAATGGTTCCAAGGATACGAGGTGGCTGTTATAGATCCAAGTTGGAAGCAATTTTTTACTGATTTAATTGAGAGATTTGGCCCTGGTATGTATGATAATCCAGTCGGTCAGCTTGCTAAATTAAGGCATACTTCGACAGTAAAAACCTATCAAAAGCAGTTTGAAGCATTAATGACCAGAACTCGAGGACTGCCTGAAGAATTTTTTGTGCATTGTCTTATGAGTGGATTAAAAGATGCTATTAAAAATCGAGTAACCATGTTCCAGCTGAAAACGCTAGGTCAAGTGGTCGAATTGGCCCTGCTACAAGAAACTACTATAGAAGCAATGATCAAAGAGGCCAAGGCCTCAACAAAGGTAACGTTCTCTCATGTTGCCCCTATAGCGAAAGCAAAACAAAGTTCTATGGGACAAATTCCTTCAATCAAATGAATATCTCCTACAGAAATGTAAGAAAGAAGGGATAAGAAGTTGTGTTATTATTGTGATAAAAAGTTTGAACCTGGGCATAGATGTAAATGATGACAAATCTACTTATTAGAAGGAGAAGAAAATGATGAAACTAATTACGAGAACAATAATAATGAAGAGGATCCTTTGGTGTCTCTTAATGCAATGTCAAGGACTGCCTCTCATTAAACTATAAGGATTAGAGGAAATATCAAGAAAAAAAGTGTTATAATTTTGATTGATTCTGGAAGCACACATTAATTTTTAAATGTCTCAGTAGCTAAACGAACAGGTTGTAAGGTACAGCAAGATAAACCATTAATGGTAGTAGTAGCTAACGACACCAAAATTGCTAGTACCGCAACTTGTAAACAATTAGCTTTGAGCGTGCAAGGAAAGGAGTTTAAAGCAGATATGAGGTTAATTCCTTTAGGGAGTTGTGATATGGTGTTAGGGATTCAATGGTTATCTCAATTGGGTCCAATA
>CP135548.1:2241380-2306545 GCA_032402905.1 Khaya senegalensis | reverse complement strand
TAATTTGATAAATTATATATAAATATATTTATATATAATTTATCAAATTTCAAAAAAAATATTTAAAAATACCCCACCTATTTAATTACTTTCTCGTACCCCACCACCCTCGTAACCTTGATCTAAGCCTATCCTATCTTTCCAACTACCTTCTGACTTTTTTTAATGTTGACGTAGGATGGTTTTTAAGTTATTACAAAATTGAAATACTAGAATTTATATATTAATAAAAAAATTAATGAATTTTATAAAATAATTAATATTATCAAATATTTAAATTATTATACTATTAAAGCACTTGAGATTAAATATTAATAACTAAATAAATAAATTTTATTAAAAATTAGTATTATCAATTTTTTTAAAATTTTATTTATAAAGTACAGTAAAAATATTATAAATTCAAATAAAATTTTAATATAATATGATATCTACTGCTGACACGAGCGAAATTTATTTATAAATTATTAAGAAATTAAATTGTCGCTGCAGGAAAAACTAGAAATCTTGGAGTCCACAGTCTCGAAAACTGGCGGAAGAATCCGCCGATTTGCTGGGTGGCTGCTGGATCAGTCCCCTTGTTTTTGATAGTTACGTCGTCGACACCATGTAAACATATGTCATAAAATGAATGGTTGTTATGCTATACAACAGTGCTCACCTACATTTCTATTCTCGTATTGATTTCATTCTCATAATTTTATTTTATTTATTTTATTTTTAATGTATTGCTTAAAAATTACAGTTACAGTTATAATTATTTGCATAATTATATTTTTATAATTATTTAAATATATTAATTTGAACCAGTAATTTCTTTGTTTAAATAAATTATGGATTACATATGTTTTCCTTATTAGATTGAGTGATTTGTAATATTATTGTAATTAATAATGAGTGATGAAATTCGAGATCTCTCTTTCGAATTATGTTTTCAAAGGGCTGGCAGAGAGAGATGGCTTATGGCTATGACGAATTCCACAAGATAATCAAATCAGACTCATAAT
Source organism: Khaya senegalensis (assembly GCA_032402905.1). Lineage (NCBI taxonomy): Eukaryota > Viridiplantae > Streptophyta > Magnoliopsida > Sapindales > Meliaceae > Khaya > Khaya senegalensis. Next base: position 2,305,538 of record CP135548.1, on the reverse strand, counting down.
AAGTCATGAGCTGTGACAAGGTGCAATGCCCAGTTTACAACCTAGAAAATACCAAAAGTCTTTTTGATATTGAGGTAGACAGGAAGGTTAGGGACCCCCCCAATTGGAAAAGCTATTCCTTTCCCACCATATCTTTCTACCGACAAAGTTTTATGTGTTTGTCCTTAATGCCTCTGGTTTGATGCCTATTCTCTCCGCTTTACTTTCTTTACAATTTGACGTCTAAAGCTGGCCGTGAAGCCAATCCACCAATCCTCCTCATTTCACATTTAAATAGTGACTGACTTTCCAGAAAATTTAAAACTACGTTTTGATAAAAATCATTTAATGAGACTATGACTTTTATTTTATTTACATGATTAATAAGAGTTAATATTACTGCATACTTATTGTGGGATACTGCTGCTTTTAGGTTCGTTGGGTAAATTATCATTTTAACAGGATTTTTGGATTGCATAAATTATAATCTACCAGTCTACAATGTAGTAGTTGTACTCTACAGCCCTGTAGTCTTACTCCCAAAATGAGTAGTGACAAAAATTTATTAGATAAGAATATGAATAATATAGTATCCCCTGTTTTAATGTAAGTTATAGCTCTAGTTAGTTTATTTATTTTTTTAATTTAAAGTCATAATATAATTCAATTTTCACCTTTGAAATGTTTAAAAAGTACTTATTTTTCAACTTCACATTAAAAATAAGAAATGATCTCTCAATAAAATTAATTTAAAATTTTATATTTAATGATTATTGAAAATATGTAAATACTTTCATTCAAAATTAATTTATTTATATATTAAGGATTTATTTAAATTTGAAATTCATTCAAATTTTAGATAAAAATAAATAAATAAATAAAAAGCCCTTAGTGTTATCTAAAATAGTAAAAAGTGTGGAATGTCAAAAATGAAGGTATTTGGCATTTGTAGAATTTCTTTTGAAATAGACTACTGAGGTATCATTGCTCTGTATTAAATTGCATGCTTCTATCAATTCATAGGATGGGATAGGATAGAAAAACACTGGTTTATAAAATGCCAAATTTAAATTTTGTAGAATTTAAAATAGAAAAAAAAGAGATGTTGTTCATAATATGAAGTAACTGATGATGATTTCTTAATTTCATGTTTGTCAAAGTCAAGAAAATGGAGTTGGCTTTCTTTCTTTAAGAGCAAAATAAAAATTAAGGAGGCAGACTTTCAAAATCTAGAACATTTGAATGTAGTTATTGGGGAAAGTTTCAGATTGCACCCTCTACCTCACCTTAATTCCCTAGACTAACAACACTACAGTGTGCAACCCTGAATTTGGAGAATTTTTAAAAAAGTTTTTAAATTTTAATCTTTATTAAATTTAATATTATTAAAAATAAATAATAATATATAATTAATTTTAAATTTTATATCAAAATTTTAGTCAATTATTCTTATTATCTTTTCAAAAATTACCACTACAATGAAAAGATGTCAAATTAGTAGGTACAGAAAATCAACTAAACACAAAAATAAAAATCATGATTACTTATTATGCAATTATGGGCAGATCCAACAATCTGGATTTCAATCCTGAATGTTTTGAATCACAGGGTTTTGAAATTTCTTCCATTGATTTGACTTTAAAGGGGAGAACTTTCAATTGCTTCCGCTTGGTAGGAAGAAGCGTTTGTCCAGGGATTTCAATTGCAATCGCATTTATGGGATTGAGCTGGAAGGATTCGATATGGCTCAGAAATTTACAACGACGGCGAGAAAAAATGAAAAACTGAATGTGATGGCTACCACTCGTTTTCCTTGCCAGAAGTGAAAGATATTGAGAGGGACATGACATGCAATGCAATGCAATGCAATGAATAATTTATTGTGACAAGTAGAGGTGACAAATGGTCAGGTTCAATTGGTTTGATTTTACAAAAATGAGGTCCATGAAGAAGACTTTGTGCAGTACGGTTCATAAATTTAATCTCAGGTGTATCATGCCAGACCAGGTCCTAAATTAACTCACAAACCTTAATTATTTAATAATTTAAAATTATTATTTAATGTAAACATAAATAAGTTCATGGACTAACTGGTTTGTCACCTTACCTCAAGTGGTAAGCATATTTTACCAACACCAACAGGGGATTTTTGTGCTCCATTAATATTCATAATCTCAATCCTTGTCAAGAACATCTCTTCTCCTGCACAGTTTTGGCATTTAACATTATTAGCCAAATATCAGATTTCATGTCAAACATTTATATATACAATTGTCATAAATTGAAAACTAAACATTGTTACTTTAATTTAAAATTATTTTCTGAATTTTATTTCACAAAAAATAATTATTTGGGTATGACAAATATTTTTATCTAATCCGTACAAAAAAATTAAATTAAATAACACAAAAAATTTATCTAACAACTATTTAGACATTTACAAGTGAGTGCATCATAAAAATAAATTTTTAAATTTTCTTAAGAGGGTGGATGTGAAAACTAAAAGCAAAAACAGTATTCAAAATATAATTTAGGATATAAATAGAGCCATCCAATTTAGTATTGTTGTTTCAATTTTGACATAATATTCTAAATTAACTTAAAGAATAAAAACTTTCGTAATATTTGAATTTATAAAATAAATAATTTGTATTTTTTTATTTTTTTATAAATAATTTGTGTATACTAAAAATTACGTATTAAAGTGAACGGCAATAAAATTAATAGAAAGTAGCATATTTTAAATTATTTTGATATAATAATTTCATAAATATGCAAGTTAGTGAAATGAATAAGGAGATAAATAAAAAATAAATAAATATTGGCAATAATAAATAGAAGAGAAGAATTATTTAATATTAATAAAATTATTTAATATTAATAAATAGGGTTCATACTTTTAGACTGAACTAAATCAAATCGAAAATTTGAATTAGTTTAAAATATCTTATGTTCTATTTTTTATTTTTTTTTTTAAAAAAAAGCAACAAGTTTTAAATTGATTTTCAATTTAAACTTGGTCCAAAATAAATACACCAAACCATCCATTTGTAAAATATATATTTTATTTTTATTATTTTAATTAATTATTTAAATTTAATTAATACAAAATTTTGTAAAATAATTTTTATTTATTAATAAAAATACTTTAAAATCAAAAACTATTTTTAACTTTTGATTTAATACTAATCAATGAATTGAATTAATATCTACCAATTCGATTTAATTTATTATTTATTATCGATTAAAATTTGTTTGAGCCAAATCAAAATCAATAATTTTAAATCTGAGTTTAAAATCTATCTTAAATTGAATGCAAGATACCCACCCCGTTAATGAATATGGGAGCTCATGTTGACTTTTGTTTCAAAGTAAAATAGAACCAAAAAAAAAAAAATAATTGTAAAAAACACTAATCTTAATCTATTAAAAAATTGAAAATCGTTGGCTAAATTTTCGCAACAAAACTTGTGTAGAAAGAAAGGCTTGTTCAACCTGCAACACATGCACACATATATGCCGTTGTTTAAAATGACACAAGGCCCAAGATTTCTTAAATCGTCCTTGAGATAAGGACGAATTCTTGAGGTGCAATGGGGAATCTTCTCACAAGAAATGGATCAAAGGTGTCCACATCCAATGACAGATGTGGATTGCGCCCAAGATTCCTATAAAGTATCACGGTTAAAAATCACAGTAGAACACCCCGTAAACCAATAAGTTTGCCATTGATTGCAAAAATAGTAAAGAAGATCATCATTTCACCAAACTTACAAAAAAGGAAAAAAGATGGTCCATTCCTTCATAAATTTTCAAATCATCAGTTTGACAAGAATAATATGGTACAACTATTGAACTGGATCTGTCCCTTAACGCAAATTAGTTTATCCGAGATCTACAACGCTACCATACTAGAAAAGTCTTTCACAGTTACATATTCTTGGCAAAGCTAAGGCAAGAAATAAAAACAAAAATTCAGCAAAAGCATTGATCATTTCTTGGCAAAAGTGATAGCCATGGGATTCTGAGGGGTGATTTTGAACCCCTGAAGGGCCTGCATGGCCAAGGATGACTGCACATCATCTTCAAATTCTACAAAGGCTATACCCGGCTTTGCTTCAATCATTCGAACTTCCTTAAATCCTGGATATTGCTGGAAGAGCATTTCAAGCATTGAACCAGTGGTTTCGTGGGGCAAATTCTGTATAAAGAGTATGCTATTTGGCACAGCAGCTTCTTGTGTACCTGCATTTCGGAAAAAGGCCTGCCCATAATACACAAGTCTACTGTTAGCAAAACCTGTCAAGGAGCATTCCAGAACACACATTCTTCCACAAATAGATGTGGCAAAGCCATGGCTGATGGATTGCTACAAGAAATTGCAAGCGGAAAATATGATCTAGTATTCCATCCATGATCCATAAGATGATAATAAGCATCTTTTGAGGGAAGCCTGATCAGATGACCATTTTTTAGAGATCTCACTACATGCTGACAGATTTCTGAGCCCATCTCAAAGACTAGGACAGACAGAGGAGAGGGTGAGAGAACCAACTGAAGCACTAAAAATGAACTAAGAGGTAGAAAACTTACAGCTGCACCACCATTACTTTGAGCAGCAGCTCCATTAGCCATAGCAGATTGCTGGGCTTCTTCAGCACGTCTCTTTCGTTCAGCTACAGATACAAGTTTATATCAAGAAAATTGCTCATAATACATAGCAGTTAAAATGAGAAAAAAGAATATCTCATGTCTTTAACTGTAAGTTAGAGAGGAAAAAAAAAAACAGATGCCTTTTGTCAGAATTAAGAAAATTTAATTAAGGTTTTAGGTCTGCCATTTCTAACAGGCTTAAGGTGCTTTTACTTTTAGTCAATCCATGGAAGCCTGTTTCAATGCATATCATTGAATAATCAATTAGGTACTATCACCTACCACTCATTGCAAGTAATTTAACTGAATACTGCAATGTCAAGTAATTTCATTCGCATGTCAATTCTGTTTGCATTAAACTATTTCATAAAGAGTAAACCAACCATGCATGCTACTCAGCATATCAATGAACAATATTAATGATAATAGACAACAAATTCCCTTGGATCCTCAGAGCAATAAATTAAATGTTAGTACATCACTGAAGAAAATTATGTTTAATCAAAATGGCATCTCTACTCATACATACCTTTTTCTTCTTGCTTTTTCTTCTTTTCTCTTGGAACAAAGCTTCCATCCACTTTAGCAATACAATCTGACTTCGATTTTGCATACTGTATTCGCTGCAGCACATTAATCTTGTATAAGGTCATATTTAAATATCAATTCTGACCTTTGCATATAAAGTACAGCAGAATATATGGTTAGCTAGTGTGAAAATTTGCCTCTGAAAATAAAGGCATCACACCTTCAAATCCTGTTGTACTAGTCAGTAATTTATATCAGATTCTTCACATAAAGAAAGCACCAAAATTCTGCATTAGGTTCTAAATTTACTATTTGAGGATTATGCAGTGCAAACATAATCCAAAGTTGGCAAAACAAGGAAAACTGCTACAGATGCATCAGCATGCCATATTTATCAGATAACAGTATCAAAATACTAAATTTGTATGACTCATAAAATGAGGACGTTGTAAATGGATACATAATGGAGTGTTTGGTGGTGATATGTCCAGATGGGATTCTTATCATCAAGCTATTACAAAATGGTTCATTGCGACATCAATGTAAATAAAGACATGCTTTGGGACTGGAAAGGTTGTTGTAAGTAATGTCAACAATGACATGCTTTGCAGGAAACATTAGTGTGAGAATGATCAAAGTGTTCCCAACAATCACAAGTCTCCAAAATTCTCTGGAAAGTCTCCAATCATAAGATTATGGTCAATTTCATGGTAAACAATTCATTGAGCCTTGTTATCTCATTTGATATTGCTCTAATTGACTGACTCCCTGAAAGAGCAATGTTGTTAACATTCTCAACAATGCCACAAAAATGAAGCTCATTACCACAAAGGAAAGTGGTTAAATTTCCCAACCAGCAAGACCAAGGATACGGACAATCAGAAGGTTGCACCATTGTTGAAGGATATATTCAAAGATGCCACTTGTTTGCTCTTATCTATGGAAAACTATCACCCTTAATATACAATAATTCCAAATTAATAGCCATGCAAATTCATACAATTTCTATGTACAAATGTATAATATATTCTACGAGGATCAAGCAAGTTGCAACTGATATTTTTCTAAATGTTAAGTCATGCAAAATTCACCACACAATAATTTGCAAGATGGCAGCATCAGAATTCAATAACAAAATGATTCCATCAACAGTTAAAGATCAAATGAAGATAACATCACTATCATTGTCGTCTTTGTTTCTCAATCTTATTAAACAAGGAAACAACTAAAAATTAATTTATACAATAGGGCTAAGTGAACAGGCAACTCAGGGTTACTTTCAAAATGTAAAAGAACTTACACATGCATCCACAAACCATAAATGTGCACAGCAATTAATAAAGAATAAAGAAGCAATTTGGATTACTAAAACCCACCATAGGTTTATCATAAAATGGAAAATTCTGCATTTGTCGCACTGCATTGCTGGCCGCTGTCACTTCACTAAACACAACCCATGCTTGCCCCCTAAGCTTGGGCGTCTTCAAGGCAATAACATCCAGAATCCTTCCATATTGAGAGAATAGACAATAAATGGACCGTTTCAATTCTGCCAAGAAAAAAAAAAAAAAATCAACATATCACACTAATCTCATTTGTAAGTTGAGCACAAGGATACAACCTATCCAAATATATATTCACAAACCACATGTGCGTATGCGAGCACAGATAACAGAAAAACAATATTTGCATTGTCCAAAACCGAAGTTTAAAAAAAAATGCAAGAGTGCATTAGTGATAATACTACTTCACTTTTTTAATTATTTAATCACGCTTGCACAAAAACACAAAATCAGTTTCAAGAATGGGACCAGAACACAATATGGTTGTCATGATTATTTGTAAGTCAATATAGTTATGTTAGGGATTGAGAGCGCGTGGCTTTTAACCCAAGATTTCCTTGGCATGAAATTACTAGCTATCAAATATAAGTAGATAGGTGTTAGCAAACATTAGCTATCAAGTAAAATAAGGCATTTACCAAATGTTCTAGCTACTAAGTATTTAAAATTAAGCATAGGCGCAACGAGCACAAGCATACTCATAACGCAATGGAAAAACAAATACACAAGCACATAGCTGTCTAACAATTCAAATAAGTAAATGCCTAAAAAAAAAACCCTGACCAAGTCATTCAAACATAATATCATTAATTACTGTATCTATACAAGTGCTTCAACTACCTACACTAATTTTGTTTTAATTTAATTCAAAAGAATTCACACAACTGTATAAAAAATTAGCCAGGCAGAACTGCAGAAACAATACAGCAGAAAGCATTGAATAAAATAAAATAAAAAAAAACCCTAGTACTATAACATCCCATCTGAGGATATAAGAACTAACTGCCTCATTCAGTTAAGTTTTTGAGTCTTGAACAACTAAGCGCAGTTAGAAAAACACGAGATTTGATATACATTTTCTTATGCAGTCCCTTTTTTTTTTCCAATCCAAACCAAAAACTAGCTTGAAATAAAAGAACACAAGAAAATAAATTAAAAAAAAAAAACACAGAAGCAGCGAAAGGATACCTTCTTTCTTGACCTTTTCGTTGAGATTTTTAATGTAAATAGTTTGATTCGGAGGTACGTCACCGGTAATCATCGTTGCAATCACTCACAGCTCTTAGCCAAAACTCAGAAACCCAGAACAGAGACTTTCGCAATCACCAATGGAGAAACAAAACTCTACTTCGGACCGGAACTCCGCCCTAGCCTTATATTTGGTTTTTTTACCTTAATGGCTCATTTTACAGGCTCAACTTGAATTTTATCCCAATTCAAAAATTACTTAATTTTAGCAAAAAAAAAAAAAGAAAGAAGACAGAATTTTGGACCTCCCCTCATTCTATTATTACTGGATTTCATTTGTTTTGAATAGCATATACACATTGTGTCCAGGGAGAAGAAATAAGAAAGAGCTAATAATATTACTTGTTCTCTACAAAACAGTCTATCAACGTTTTTGTTGCAGAAATTTAAAGGTGAGTAAAATTCTTAGTATTGTGTTGCTTTATTAAGTATTATTATTATTATTGAGATTACTCGATGTTAATAAAATATGCAAATATTAAGTTTTGGCAAAATTTGTATGAATTAGTTAAATTTAAAATATATATAAAAATGTTTAAAAACGAATTGTTATCCCCACTTATTCGAATTTGTGTCCGTAACATCAAAAAATTAATTTTAATGTCTTAAAAGTAAAAAATTTTTTGCTTTTATATAATTATTTTGTTACAATGTATTTATAAATAATATTTTTTATTTTTAAGTAAAATTATTTTAATTTTGTTACAAATATGGAACAAGATCTATCATGGTTTGTTTTGGAAGATTTTGGAAGAGTTCATTGTGCTATCCTCGTTGTGATCATAGTTTACTTTGTTACCAATATGGAATGGTTTTATTACAAAAATTATGGTTTATCATGCACTTTAATTAGATAGTTGTATTTGTGTTATTGACAACATATTGTCACAGATATAATATTATAATTTTATTTTTGTAATTTTGTTTCTAAATGATTGTATAATCGATTTTTTTTTCTTTTGCATTGATTATGTTGATATAAAAAAAAAATATTTCGTATTTAAAATTTTAGCATGAGTTCACGTAATATCTTATAGCTTAACAATATATTTAGAGTTATCAAATATTTATAATATTTTTTATGTTTTAATACTTAAAACGTATCTTTTAAATTCTTTGCATGTATTAGAATGGAAAGTCCTCTCTTTAAATGGTAACATTTTTTATGAGAAAAACGAATTCAAGTTCTAGACCATTAAGAACAAATTTTCTACAATAAGGCTACAAAGTTGTTAAAATTTTTGTGGCAACATTATGATATTAAAGAAACCATGTGAGAACTTGAAGATCACATGCAAACTCAATATCCAAAATTGTTTTAGACAAGTACTTGAATTGTAAAATTCTTATAAAAAAGTAGGCTATAATATTATATTATTATTTTTTTGTTGTTATTATTGTTATTAATATTATTATTAAAATATTATATTTCTGAATTCAGTGTATGTATTTTTTATTAATATGATGTTAATTAGATTTATTTTTCAATTAGTATATGCACATAATATTAGACTTTAGATTTGTAATTGTTATATAGGGCTATTTGTGGAATTGTAAAAAAGGTGGCATTTAATTGCCTTTTTATTATTTGCTTAATTAACATGTAAATAATGAGATATTAACCACGCAAAACTTTAGGAGGATTAAGTTAATTTAGTATTTGATTTTGGCAATTGCTATTGAAAAAGTCAGAATTTCTTTAAATTGAATTTTCCTTTGCAATTGATGATTGGCCGCAATTAAATTATCTTTACAAATTGAAAGAGAACAAGAACGAACAAAGTAGAGAACAAAGCTATAATGCTGATTTTAATTTCAATTAGTTTTAGAATTTGCTTTTAGGTTACTAGATACAAGTATAATTGTTACAGCATTTTCATTATCAGTAATTTATTTTACACAAATAAATTTTAGTTTTATATTTATTTATTAGGTTATTTTTATATGTTTTATAGCAGAGTTTTCAATTAGGATTTATTATTGTTAATTTGATATAAGGAAGCGATCTTGAAAAGTCTAAAAATTTGTAAAAGTTTAATTATTGTATGTAAAGGTAAGTTTTTATATGTAACTACGATGATTTTAATTTCAATTGAAAAGGTAGGGTTTGTTATTTTATTTAAAATTTATGTATATACACATGAATTTTTTGGATTTCTACATATTGATCTAATTAATTGTTATTAAACTACATTTAAATATGTTATACCTAATAGTTTGTTCTATATAATTTCAATATTAGAATTTCAGTAGAATGTGTTGTGTTTCAATAGAAAATGTTGTACGGTGGCTATTTGTAATTTTAGTGTGGAGATCTAAAAGTGTTATTTTATTAATAAAGCAATTTATTGTAAGTGAATTTATTTTATGGTCAACATGTTTTGTTATGTACCAATATTTTGAATGTAATTTTCACTTGTGATTAAAGTCCACAAATTTATGAAATATAGGCGATAATTTTAGAAAATAATACTTCAAAAGTATGTTAATCATTTACATACATTGGTTCTTAGGAATAATGCCTTAAAAGTACACATGGATTAAATTAAATATAATTACTCATAAAAAATAGATAAATCATTTGGCATTATTACTCGTTGATTGTGGTTTTAAATTTTTCTGAGATATACTACTATGTTTGACTTTAAAAAAAAAATGTTTATATTAACTTTTATTTTTTTATTTTTATTTATAAAAATTATTATTATATATAAATATCTATAAAAATATGTGATACTATAGAAAAGTTTAAGTATACAATATTCTCCGTGACTATATATGAAAATGTTGTAGAAGGGATTCAAAAATTTTGTAACATTACTTGATTGTTTAAAATATTTCGTTTGTAAATATTATATATGCTATATAATTTTAAGTATTCGTGATACTATAAACTTTACATATTTATATGAGTTATTAGTAGAAAGTAATTCTTATGAATATATAACGGTTGTTATGTGCTCAAATCTATGGATCGGGGCATGACATATGAATTTCCTAAACTACTACATGTTGATTCAATAAATAGTTACTAAACCAAATTTAAATATGTTATACCTAAGAGCTTATTTTATATAATTTCAGTAGTAGAATTTTATTAGAATATGTAGTGTTTCAATACAAAAGTTTGTATGGTGATTAGTTAAAATTAATTTTTTGTAACTTTATTGGGAAAATTTAAAATTGTTATATTTGTTAATAAAGTAATTTATTGATAGTGGATTTATGGTGGCCATGTTTGGTTATGTATTGATATTTTGGACGTAATTTTTTTTCACGGTTAAAATTCACAAATATATAAAATATGGGCGTCACTCGTTAAAAATAATACCTCAAAAGTATATTGATCAATTACAAATATTGATTCTTAGAAGTAATGCTCCAAAAGCAGGTATGGAGTAAATTAAATGTAATTATTCATGAGAAATGGATAAATCATTTTGCATTATCACTAAGTGATTTTGATTTTAAATTTTTCTAAGATACACTATCATGTTTAACTTTGAAATATAAAAAAAATATTTGTATTAAACTTTGTTTTTATTATTTTTATTTATAAAATTTGTTATTACATATAAATATTTACAAGATATTAGCTTACCCTATATTTTATGTTTTAGCTGAGGTTTGACGTAGGATAATTAAGAAGACTAGTGACTTTTGGTATGGAAGGTTTTGTTGTCTTTTGTTCTTTCATAGATATGAACATAAATTTTGCAGGTTTTTTTTTTTTTTTTTTATATTGTTTTATAGCTAATGGATTGACATCTAAGTCTTTAATGTTGGAATTGAGAATTCTTTTGGAAGTGTTTAAAGTTTTATTTGCAAAATTACATTTGAATTAAGTGTAGATGAACTCTTTCCATATTTTCTTTTATTTATTTAGGGAAATTACACAAAGTGTATTAAAAAAAGAAAAATGCTTGCAAACATAGGCATTGTTAGGTCAAGCACATCATTAGATTGTGAAACCACCCGGTCTAAAATGTTTAATTTATCATTTTTCTTGAATTTGACCTTTAAATTAACTTGATTAAGACTAGGTGGATGGAATATTGATTAGGGTTTGGGATTTATTTACATATTTTGGAATAACAATGTAGACCACACAGAGTGACTTGGGTGCTGCATATTAACTCTTGTCCATTAACGACAACACGATGGCCCGGATCGTTGAATTGAATCCCTCTCTCCAATGGTTGCTTTCTCTACAATTTTTTTTTTTTTAAAAAACATTACCATAGAGAGATTTAAAATATTTGTGTGTGGATTTGAAATGAGGTGGACAAATACACGAGCTCATGACTCTTAGCCCATCAAAACATTCATCAGGCTTGTTGAACATTTGGGCCTCATCTCATACGTTTGGCCCACCAAATTCAAGGGCCTTTTTAATTGGAGAATAAAACCTTTAATAAATTATTTCGTAAGAATTTTTAAAAATAGCAGAAAAAGAGTTTTATATGCATTGCATTTAGTAAAATCATGTCTAATGAATTATGCATTTTCCATGCTTTAACTTTCATTTACTCAAAATGCAACTTTATATACTGTCATATAAACTATCTAAGTACAATATGGAGGCAAAATATATATATATATATATATATTATTTAAAAAGTGAACGTTATTTATATTTTTATATTAGTTTATACCAGTTGTCGTCGAGCATTCTTTATTGGAAATTGTTGTGCTGATATTTTACTTTAATTTTTTATAATTTTAATTAATTTTTTAATATAAAGATAAAATTACCTAATTTAGATATAAATATTTAAATAATATTATTTATATATAGTATTATTTATATAACACAAACATTTAAAAAATATTATAATAATGTCTATTGTCTAATTTATTCGTAGATATTCAAATAATGCTAAAATATTGCTTATATAACTTCGTTGATAAAATTATTATAACTTTGAAAAGACAGTTTCATACTTGTTATGCATCATTTGCATTACTACGTGAGTTAATTTTATTATTTTTTAATTTATTGTAATTAGTGGCCAATATTTTTGTTACGAATTAGACAGCCAAATTACACTATGTTAAGTCTAATGTTATTGTAAAATTGAAAAAAAAAATTCTCTATGAAAATGGGGACTAACCCGAGAAAGTGAGACTTAGAATATTTATTACAAATATATTATATAATTGATTGTACCATAAAATAGTTATATATAATTATATATATTAATTACTATATTTATTTATTATTATAAAAAATATGTTCCTAATAAAAATTTTAGAAAAATTAATATTATGATTTTATAAATTTATATCTCAAATTTTCTATATCCTATGTGATGTGAAATAATTTAAGTAACATAGTTTTTTATTGTATTGTTTTATGGTACATGCAACATTATTATGTTAAATATTTTCTAATTTAAAAAGCAAGGTTTTAAATACAAATTTCAAACAAAATTAATTTTATGATGATTAAGAAGTTATTTTAAATAAGGGAAATTTTTTAAAATGTTCATATTTATAATTCTTTTTTCTTTTTTTATGAAAATTACGAAAATTACTAAGTTATTTATTATCAAACTGAGCAGAGAAATAGAATTTTAAGAAAAATGCACTCCACACCAAAAACAAAATAAACAAACTTTACCTTTGCCAATTTGACTAGGCCCCAAACTTTGATTTTGATCACAAAGGTTTCGATCACATCACAAATTTTGAATAGGTCCCAAAACATTTATAATTAATGAGTAATGATAAAATATTTTAAAGTCTTATATATTGATACCAGAGATTTTGTTTTAGATACATTTTATTTGAGGATTAATATGTAACATTTTAAATTATTTATCATTATTCATTAAATTTAAAATTTTAAAACTAGTATTTTGATCACAAATTCTGTGATCGAAACCAAAGTTTTGATCATAAGCCTTGGTTTCGATCATACTAAAATGATGCATATTTATGCATATTTTGGCATCCCAAGCAAATAATCTACCACATACACGACACAAACAAAATCCAACAATCATATATTTTTACCTCTTTTTTTTAACCAAAAAATTATCAACCTTGCTTTATGTCTCGATCCTACAATTTGATTTGGAGAGATAAATTAAAAAGTTTCCATCATAATTTGTTTTATTTTGAAAAAAAATAAAAGAAGAATTAAAAAAATTGTTATATTTTTATTTTTAAGGATATTTTTATTTAAAAATTAGTTATTAATTTGTTTGATAAAAAAAAAAGGGTAACATTATCCTTTCCATACAACCAATTCTAAAGCTGGCCATTTTGGAAAATTTTCTTCTAAATAAATTAGATTAAAAAATATATATATGATTGATATACAAAATCTCTTAAGCCACAAATTTATACCAAAATATGAAAGTATAAATGGCAAAGTGAATAATAATCACTAGCAGCTAAATAGAACTGATGTTTATTAAATATTGTATTTACTTTTTAAAGTTAAATATTAATAAAATAATTCCAAAGAGATGTAATCCATTCATCAACCATATAAATTATATATAATAAACAACATATTACATTTCACTCTCAAGGAAATACCACCCATGACATTAACATATTCCCAACAAATACCCAAACAACAAACCAAACACTTTTGCCAAACAATACCCTTAATTATCTTACACAAGAAAGACACGACTCTATAATGAGACTCCAAACCTTTATTAATTACCCAATTAAGAACGAAGAAACCCCCATTACTCATAAACTATATACCAAAATTACCATAATTGATTTCCATTAATTTCATGAGAAGCTAGAGAGCTAACACCAGACCAGGCACCGAGTTATTGTCACAGACCTTGCTCTGCCAGACACTCTGGCAATTGAACGTCACAGCCGAGGATGATGTCGACTGCGGCGACGATCCATCACCGTCAGCAAAACGGGTAACGGTAACGGAAGTGTTGAAATATTCTCTAACCTGAGTAATTTTGTCATTAGTGACAGTCCATGCATGCACCCATGAAACTGAGTGTTCCTTGTTATAACCTTCAACAATGACCGTTGATCCAAATGCAGTTATGGAGAGAGGAACAAAAGTGAATGTTTTTTTAGCTTCTGATGATGATGATGATCCTGTGAGCAGGCGCATCAAATACTGATGGACTGGCGGGCCATGGAACCACCACTCGAGGTCAGGCGTGAGTAAACGGTGCACCGTTTCGACGTCAAGTGAGTTTAAGGCTTCGTATGGTGTTTGAACCGACCATATGTTACAGTGATCTTCTTGATCCAGCTGGCTAGCTTGAGAGTTTGCCACTGCTGAATGATGACACATGCAGAGGGAAATTACTTAAAACGGTATGTTTTGCCGGGGGGTGTGGGGGGTTGGTGGGGTGGGGAGAGAAGAGTGATAGAGACGGTGAAACGATAACGTTTCTGGGAGGGAATTGAATTGGGGGGTTGAAGTGAAGGGTTTATATAGAGGAAGACATTTGATTTCGGGTGGTTTTGGTCGGTTCTTTTGCATGGTGGGGTAGGTGATGACTCAGTTGATCTCACAAAATCAAAAATCATTCACATTAATATAATTTTTTTTATCTGTGTATAAGTGAAAATTATTTTATTTAATTTTTTAAAAATATTTTATTATTTATTTAATATTTAATAGAAGGATACAACTATTAAAGTATTAATTTTTTTTTATATTTTTTTTGTTTAAAAATTAAATAATTTAATATTTAGATTTAGATTTCAAATAAAAGAAATGCTATCTAAATGAAAGTCAGTAATATCAAACCTACCCCAAGAATTGATTAAAAACTCTTGTATTTTTATTTAATTTAAAATTATAATAAAAAATAAAATATTTAGTAAATATCGATTTTATTTTATAATAAAAAATTATAGTTTAATACTGGTGAAAACTCGCTTTTAGATAAAATAATATTATCAAAAATACAAAAATACTTTTTTTTTTAGTTGAACCTTAATCAAGTGAGTCGAGCTTTAGGAAAATGATGGATTGTTGTTAATGTTTGGTTTATATACGTGACATAATAAAACTTGCTTTGGCTGCCTTTCGGTGACAAATGAACCACTCACCACCAAAGTCTCTGTCATATTAACAAATTAATTAATTAATTATTTTAAATCAATTCATTAGTCTTTTTAACTTTATCGAAACAGTTAAAAAAAATTTTAAAAGATTATTATTATAACTTGAATTTTGTTTTATATTAAAATATTTAATCTTTAAATTATAATTAATTTAATATTAAATATAAATAAAAATAAATAATTATTTTATTAAAAACTAATATACTTTTAAAATCTAATAAAAATATCACGACATTAAATAAAATATTGTATAACTTATAATTTCATTAACAATAAAAAAAATTAAGAATGAATAATTTTTTTTGTCAAAATAAATAAATATATTTCGAGAATTAACTAACAAGAAAATCGTAAATACCTTTTTTAAGGCATATATTAACACCAACTATACTTCGACACTTGGAATTTGGAATTAAAAACGCAACGTATTGGGTGGTTATAAGCAGTTGTTGGAGTTATTGGAAAATGACATGTTTATTATTTGTGGGTGTAGTGCTATTAAATAAGCATAATTAGAATTGGTGTGGGTGCCAAACTCTCATTATTTTTAGGCAATATATTCTTTTGTTAATTAGCATATGCAAAAAGTTTAGGGTTTCATGATTGATATTGCTCAAACTTTCGGCCATGCTGAAATCACTTTGCTGTATATACTAAGTCACTCTCACTCGAACCCTCGGATTTTCTGCGGCCCATTTGACACTCATGAATTGACGGTTCGTTTGTTTGTGGCAATATTTGTTTTGCACATTATTACTATCTCAACTGCCGCATTAGCTAAGAGGTAAAATAATTTTAGTCATTCTATAGTTTACTTCTTCTAACATACTTTCAATAATTGTGCAAGTGTCTTGTTTTGATACAGAAATATTACTGGTACAAAATTTAATTAATTTGATTTGAGATTGTTGTGCTATTATCATATCTTCTGTGTTTTCATAGAAATAAATGAAAATACATAAATTTGAAAAATTAAATTATAAAAAACTTGAACAGGTAATAAATTTTTATCATGTGGAATTATGAAAGAGTTTGTATAGTTGTTTGTATTTTTTGTAATATTCTTTTATAATGTTCCCTCTCCTTTTCGAGATGTTAAATTTGATGGAATTCAATTCAACTGTCAATTTATTATGGGTGCATCATATAGTTACTATACTGCAATCTTAATCAAATAATTTATGGGTGAAAATTCATACTAATGCCAAATTAGAAGGTTTTTGCATTTGGTTATTCTTTGATGTTTGGTAAAATATATAATGGTTCATACACTTTTTTAATTCTGAGATACATTTGTTAAAGTTTGAAAGGTTGATAGATACCATCCTTTAAGGAATTCTAGTGACGAATTCCCTATAAAATAAAATTCATATATCCTAAAAAGCACAAACATTCAGTGATATACCCCCTTTATTGTCTAAACTTAAAATTTTAATGTTTAATGATGTGAATAATGTAATCAAACTAATAAAAATTACTGATGTAAGGGTTCTTAGCTAGTTGGATTTTTTTTTTTTTTTAAAATAAGATTGTAAATAAAATATTTTAAAAACCTTCAACTAATTTTAGAAAATCTTCAAGTGTTTGTATGTCATCAACCCTCCCTACTTTGTTACTCTATACTATTGGATTAATAGATTTAATGATAAAATTATCAACTAAAAAATTGAACCAATTTGGTTTGATTCTTAATTTTTTTAAAAAAAAAAATCAATAAAGAAAATATGTTTAATACTCTACTGATGTTTGTCAAAATATTTATTTGAATAAAAAAATTAAAAAATATTTATAAAATTTAAATTAAAAAAACATATGTGGCACATTTTAATTGTTTAAAATAATTAATTATTATATAATTGATTAAAAAATTAATTTAAAATTTAAAATACAAAAAATAAAAAATTAAATTAAACTAATACCAAAACATTTGGTTTCGATTAAATTTTAATAAATATTTAATCATTCACGACCCTATATACAATAGTTAGATAAATTATTTAAAGATGGTATCTATTTGTACATGGCGACAGTCATATCGAGAGTTTGTCTATATCATATTCATATACTGTTACGTCTAAAAATTTTTTAATTATATAACTTAAAATTATTTTTATAAAAATTTAAAATAAAAAATAAAAATTTAAAATAAAATTAAAATTTTGATATTTTAAATTTTTATAAGGGTGATTTTAAATTGTATAACTGAAAATGTTTTAAATGAAACTGGTACATAAATATACTGTAGCTTACCCCTGTTAGCTATGCAACCTGAAAAAAAATCCTTACCAAATGTACTAGCTATATGCATATGGCAAAGGAGCCGTGTTAGCCGAGGAAAACCCATGAAATTCGAGTTTTAGAGAGCTTTCTTGGCAGGTCGATCCCGACACAAATATTGTTTGTACCTGGTCGGGATCCCGACACAAAAATAAATCCTCACATCTGCTTTAAAATTTAAATAATTTTCTAAATACAAGAACAAATTCACATTCTAAACAAAATTTATGATTTACTTTTCCATATTTTGCATCCAGATTATTAGATTATCGTTAAAATCAATCGACTCTTGTTCTGGGTTTTGAACAATGATCGCAGTGGTGCCTAAAACTGTTATGTATTCAGTAATAGAGTAGGTATTCTCATGCTAATGCTAAGAGAAGCTAAGAAATATACATACTAGGTAAAGGTCTAGCTTGGCTTTGTTGAGGTCTTGTCAATCATTACTGCTTTTCTATAGGATTTGTGGTCATTTTGGCATAATTGGCTGGGATGTGATTTCACTACTTCTGGGATTTTATTTTAGTTATAGTTAAATTTGAAAGTATTATGTTATTTAGATATTTAATAACTTTTCTGGAGACCCCTATAGTTACTGGGTATTTGAAGTGTGTGCTTGTTTTGGGTATTTAAAAACGCAACGTATTGGGTGGTTATAAGCAGTTGTTGGAGTTATTGGAAAATGACATGTTTATTATTTGTGGGTGCAGTGTTATTAAATACGCAACATTAGAATTGGTGTGGGTGCCAACTCTCATTATTTTTAGGCAATATATTCTTTTGTTAATTAGCATATGCAAAAAGGTTAGGGTTTCATGACTGATACTGCTCAAACTTTCGGCCATGCTGAAATCACTTTGCTATATATACTAAAGTCACTCTCACTGGAACCCTCGGATTTTCTACAGCCCATTTGACACTATCATGAATTGACGGTTCTTTTGTTTGTGGCAATATTTGTTTTGCACATTATTACTATCTCAACTGCCGCCTTAGCTGAGAGGTAAAATAATTTCGAGTCATTCTACAGTTAACTTCTTCTAATGTACTTTCAATAAATGTGCCAGCCTCTTGTTTTGATACAGAAATATTATTGGTATAAAATACATAAAATTTTTCATAGAAATAAATGAAAATACATAAAATTGAAAAATTAAATTATAGAAAACTTGTAAAAGTAATAAATTTTTATCACGTGGAATTATGAAAGAATTTGTATATTTGTTTGTACTCTTAGTAATAATCTTTTATAATGTTTCCCTCTCCTTTTCGAGATGTTAAATTTAATGGAATTCAATTCAACTGTCAATTTATTATGGGTGTAATCTTAATCAAATAATTTATGCGTGAAAATTCATACAAATGTCAAATTAGAAGGTTTTTGCATTTAAAATATGGGGTTATTCCTTGATGTTTGGTAAAATATATACTGGTTCATACACTTTTTAATTGTGAGAAATATTTGTTAAAGTTGAAAAGGTTGATAGATACCATCCTTTAAGGAATTCTAGTGAGGAATTCCCTATAGAATAAAATTCATATATCCTAAAAGGCATAAACATTCAATGATATACCAAGTACCGCCCTCTATTGTCTAAACTTAAAATTTTAATGTTTAATGATGTGAATAATGTAATCAATCTAATAAAAATGACTAATGTAAGGGTACTTAGCTAGTTGGAATTTTTTTCTTTTTTAAAAATAAGATTGTAAATAAAATATTTTAAAAACCTTCAACTGATTTTAGAAAGTCTTCAAGTGTTTGTATGTCATCAACCCTCCCTACATTGTTACTCTATACTATTGGATTAATAGATTTAATGATAAAATTATTAACTAAAAAATTGAACCAGACTGATTTGGTTTGATTCTTAATTTTTTTTTTAAAAAAAAAAAATCAATAAAGAAAACATGTCCAATACACTATTGATGTTTGTCTAATTATTCACTATCACTATAATTTAAAAATAACTCATTCCACCCTTTTTGACTTTATCTTGACCTTTAACCATGTTGGTATATTTCCATGTCGATAATGCGTCAACTGATATTGGAAGGCGATACAGGTTATGGTAACCGATATTCTATATAATGGGATTTCAATTGATTATGTAATTTGGATATATCATGGAGAGGTTGTGGCTAATACTTCTATGCAACAGAGTAGTGAAGCTAACGTGGTCGAAGACATAATTAGAGGTAATTGGGGGATCCACGAAGATGCGGATGTTGAACCACTGGAAGAATTTCGTAAATTTGTGGAGTACTTACAGAAGGCTAATAAGCCATTGTTCCCAGGGTGTGAGATGTCTACTGAGTTACAGTTCAACATTGAGCTTTAAGAGCACAAATTGATGGGGGCCATCCCTGGCAGTGTATTTACATCTTTACTCAAGTTGTTGCACAAAGCTGTTGGGAAAGCGACAGGCGTTGTTTTACCTAATAATGCATATGAAGCACAAAAAATGAAGTCGGATATGGGTTTTAGCGCAACAACTTATGATTCACGCGAGAGTAATTGCATGTTGTTCTGGAAAGAGCATAAAGATTCTGAATGGTGCCAAATTTGTGGAGAATGTCGGTATAAATGGTTCATGGATGACTTTGGAAATTTGGTTATGGATAAGAAAAACCGCTGAAACATTTTAGATACCTTCCTCTAAAGCCGAGATTGCAAAAACTATTTATGTCCCAACAAACAGCAGAGGCAATGAGGTGGCATTCGGAGGAGCGGATTGATGACGAGTTTCAAAGACATTTGGCAGATTCGTTTGCATGGAAATCATTTGATGGGAAGTACCCGATGTTTTCATTCGAGACACGCAATGTGAGGCTGAGGTTAGCTGCTGATGGATTTCAACCATTTAAGGGTTCTCATTCAATATGGCCATACTACTTGTGCCGTATAATTTGCCGGTTAATTGTTGCACGAAGAAACAGTTCATATTAATGTCAGGAATAATTGACGGGCCCAAAGGACCGAGAGATAAAATTGATGTGTACTTGCAACGATTAGTTGAACAGTTGTGGGACGTGGGAGTGCAAACATATGATGCCTCTCAAAAGGATATTTTCACGATGCGGGCACATATGCATGTTCCTGCTGCCATAAGCACATGTGTTCCCTCTATCTATAAGATAGCAAGAAGCATTGTTTCAAAGGTAATCGTCAATTTTTAAAAAGACAACATAAATTTAGACCGGACACAATCTCTTTCTATAATTTGCAAGAAGAGCCTGAAAGAGCACCCAAACGAATGAAGGGTACAGAAATGGTGAAAGATTTTCATAAATTTGACATTGTATCTAACTACAAATTTACTGATCTAAGACAAAGACTCAACGGAGAGTACAATGAAACAGCAGATCTAGTACGTACTCATAATTGGAAGAAGAAAAGTATATTGTTCGAGCTCCCATACTGGGAACATGTCGCCATGCCCCACAACCTTGATGTCATGTAGATAGGGAGTAACTTATGCAATAATATACTGTCATGGTTGTTGGATGATTCTAAGAATTCAAAAACCAGTTTAAACACCCATCGTGATCTCGAGAGGATGGGTATTCGACACTCATTACATTTGCAGTTGGATAAAAATGAGAAGGCAAAGGTTCCTAAAACAGTTTACTCAATGGACAATGGACAATGGACAAAAAGATATCTTCCTAAAAGTCCTGAAAGAAATACGAGTTCCAGATGGATATGCGTCCAATATATCTCGATGTGTGAATCTTAAAGATTGTACAATTACAGGCTTGAAAAGTCATGATTATCATTTTCTAATGCAACAGTTGCTTCCTATCGCTGCACGTAAAGCATTACCAGAAAATGTTGCTAGTGTTTTTGTTGAATTAAGTAGCTTCTTTAGGCAGTTGTGTGCAAAAGATATCAGGAAGTGTGACTTAGAATACCTCCAAGATCGCATTGCCATTATACTTTGTAAATTAGAGCAGATATTTCCCCCAGCATTTTTTGATATCATGACGCATTTGCTTGTTCATTTGGCTAATGCAGCATTAGTTACTAGGTCCGTAAGTTATCGATGAATGTATCCAATTGAAAGGTAAAATTTTTGGTTTATAATTTTGTGTTGTATCACTAATAATATACATTTTATAGAACACTTATTGTGATTTATTACAGACATTTGGGGGACTTAAAGAAATAGATACAGAGGGTTCTATTGTTGGTGCCCAATTGGTGGCCAACTTATTAATGAGTGGTTCAACAATTGTCATCGTTACATTTATTTGAGTTGTCCTCCTCGTAATGAAGATTATGGTTTTGCAATTGTGGACGTCGTTTTCGAAAGCTGTGACATGTTAATGCATTCTACGAATTGACATATGTTCAAGCACACCGATGGGTATTAACCAATGCCCCAGAAGTCATTCCGTATCGAGAGTAAGAAATATTCATATTCATTAAAAAATTTTAATTATGTAGGCACTTTGTTTGATGATAAAAATCTTGTAGGAGACTCTTGGCTTTACTCAAAGAACAAGTGCCGAGTTGCTCGGCTTGACCAAATCATTGCAAGGCACCAGCACAACATTTCATGAGTGGTTCAAACTTGAAGTAAATAATCAACAAGAAATGAATAAGATGCCACGTGATGAAACTATTGAAATGAATAAGTAATCACTTTCTTCATACTTTGATTGGTACGGAATAAGATGTCTCATGGTGAAGCTGTTGAAAACATTTTAACGACTTTGTCAGATGGTCCTTATCGGTATGGCCATAGATATACAGGAAATATCATTAGTGGTAAGCGCTTTCGTGTGCAACTTGTTGACGAAAAAAAAAAGCAACAGAAATTGCGGTGTCATGGTCACTGCAGAAAAAGGTGGGGGTGCACCAGATATTTGGTATGGGATTCTGAAGGATACAATTGATATCACTTATCCTGTTGGACAGAGTTTTGTCTTGTTTAAATGTGATTGGGCTGATAATAATACAGGTCGACAGATAGACAAGTTCAAGTTTACACATGTAAACTTCAAAAAGTTGTTGTATAAACAGAGGATAATAGAAACGAACCATTCATTTTTGCTGCACAAGCAAATCAAGCGTGGTACTCACAAGACCTTAAAGGACCTGACTAGCACGTTGTTATCACCACAAGCACCCGGGACAATATTGGTGTACATTTCAGAGTATCTTCAAGCTGAGCCATTTGCCGAACAAACTCTTGATTAATGTTCATTTCTGTTCTTTCCTTTTTATTTTTTTTTTCTTCCTTCTGTTTTAGTATTCATTTTTAATTTAAAATAGTATTTTGTTTATTATCCATGATCTTAAGAATATTATTTCATCACGCAACTATGACCGGTCATTATGCCTCCTATGAAACGCAAGGCTACTGTATTGGATCTCTTACGCACTCAGGGGCACCACTCGGATGGCCTAGATGCCCATCTATCCCGCCCATCATGGTCCACGAGTGTTTCTGATCTTGGGGAGTCATGCCCTATGGCGAGACATACTGGTTCTATTTTGCCTATGACTTCTACAGTATCTACTACAGGTATATGACACTTGTACAATAATGTCAATGTTAATTCGTATTGTTCGTTCTAATACTTTGATGTGTATTAATTATATCTTTTTTAAAGTTGCATTAGCTGGACCGAGCTCCAGTTCCTCAGTTAAAATGGAACGAAAAGTTTGAGCTAATTGGGGAGAATGCCACGGCATATATATCACAGGTTAAATATATATATATATATATTTTGGTTAATAGTTTACCTATTATGTTGTATTTTTAACTAGTCACTTTGATTTTATGCTGTTAGGTAAAATGCTTTCTGCAGGAATCTTGCCAGTCATCGAAAAGGATTTCAGCAATTTTCATAATGACAAGTTAGAGGCATTTTGGAATGAAACAAAGGTACAAATCTAAATTCCTTATTTTGATAAATTGTTGATGTATATTTATTTTTTTATGTTAACCTTATTGAAAAACTTTATATCTTCCAGAAAATATAATAGATGTTCCAGATGGATACAAACCTGTTTTCATGAGCTACATAAGAGCAAGCTGGAAAAAAAAAATGAGGAGCAGGCTTAAGAGTAAATACTTCAATCTTGAGGCGACAACTGAGCAGAATATGGTAACAAAGCCTCTAGCAGTGGACTATGACACATGGAAGACTATCGTGGAGCATTGGCTCACCCCTGAAGCAGAGGTCATATTACGCATTATCATTTGGAAGTTCTCATGCATTTTTCAGTTAGTTTACAAATATAGTACTTTATTCTGTTTTTCACAGAGAGAAGCTGAGCGAATTAGCTCCAATCGAAAGCAACGCATGGATACACATCGACCAGGAAGAAAGTCGTTTGCAGAGTTATGCGAAGATGTTATTAAATAAAATAATGCACCAAAAAAATTATTTCTTGTGTGGATATATTAATAGTAGCACTTAGATGATCACAGAGAAGACAACCAGGCTTGCCCACTGACAATTTGTCAATGCGGGTCTTATCACGCACTGAAGACGAGGGTGAAGTAGGCTGCATCAACGACGAGACGAAAGAAATTTTGGTGATTAAAAAAAATAAATAACAAGATAACTTCTAATATATTAGGTTATATTCATGTTTTTTGTTAGCTTTTTTTCTTTTGTTCAGCGATCAATTCAGATGAGATTGAAGAGCGAGACAAGGTATACTGTGATATAATCGGGCCAGAAGCTCACGGTCGACGCAAAGGAGAAGGCCAAGCGATCTCTCGCAAGGAACAAAGGACAACAATAGACCTAGAGCAAGCCAAGCAAATGGAAACTATGCAAGCAAAAATTAGTAGTCAGGATGAGAAGATCGCTAGCCAAGAAGATCGTGTTAGTAATCAGAATGAGAAGATTGCAAGCCAAGAAGACCATATTGCTAGGCATGAGAATTTGGTGACACAATTATCGACCAATCGCTCACCACAAGTAAAACATTGTAATTATTGTAAAATTTTCGATTGCATTATGAATTTTTAATTAACTTCCTCTTTGGTTCTACAGGATGCACAATTTCCAGAAACGACACATGTGCATCGTTCTTCTTCTCAGGCATCAGCTTTGAATCTGATCATACATTCAAATGACTCAGAATGATAGGTAAATTTTGATATCTATACGTTTCATGAATTTAAGTATTTAACTATCAAGTTAACACTACATATTCTTTTGTAAATTTATTTAAAAGTTATTTTGGCAAATTGCAGAATGTTGTAGGAAATTACTTCTGGGAATTTAGGTCAGGTTTTAGGGGTCATTGCCTAGGGTAGTCATCAAGGCAGTTTTTTATACGTTTTTTCTTAATTGCTTCTCGCAGTAATTTAGTGGTAGTGCACTGGTTATTTGTTGGGGACAGTAATTTTGCACACTGATCATAGATATGTCCTCGTAATTACTTCTGATTTTCATATAATTTCTTTAATCAAGTTGTGAAACATGGAAACAATATACATTGCTCTGAACCTTGGAACTCACTTCTGTAAGTTTTAATACCTGTTGAGCAAGTTCAGTTCCATGCAGTACTGGTTGGTGATCTTATATAAAACTACATATTTAATTAGTGAAACAAGGAGGTGGATGATTGTGCTACATGCTAATTAAAGTTTACCTTAGGTTGCATATATCTTGTTCTAAATAACGTATGCACATAGCTTGGTAACCATCATCGAGTTTTATAAAACATCAATTTTGGCTGTAATTGCTGCAAATAAATTTTGGGTTGCTATTATGACTCTGTTAGAGAAGAATATGGGGAAAAACATTAACTATCTAGAGGTCAGTAAGTATTTAACTTCTTAAATTGCTGGTTATTTGCTGGGTATTGCGCTGGTTCTAAAGTAGGAAATTTTTTAGGTTTCTTAAGTTGCTAGTAGATGGTGATTGAGATATTAATATATTCATTCTAGAATAAGGAAATTCATAATGACTTTACATTGTTTGATACTTGTCATAGCTTCTGTTGGCTGGAATCTTGCTGGAAAGTTTATATAAGTTGGTGATCAATTTTGCAGCAAAGGAAGGAGATAGCAGTAAGCCCCATCAGACTTTGTTGCTTAGTTTTGACTAAATGATGGTTTTGTGTTGGAATTGTGCAAATTTATATCTCTATGATGTAATTTTTAATCCGACTAAGTTAATGTAGTTTAGTTTCGTGTTTTAAATTTGAAGTAACATTTCAGTGATGTAACTCTCTTTTTTTGACCACTTGAGACACTTTTGATCTTTACATTTTAATAAATGTAATCATTCAACTCAATCCTCCATCTATACATTTATGTGATGCTCTACATTGGGATCATTATAGTTATTTTGAGTTTGAAATTAAATGGTTTTGATGGGTCATATTTATAAATTGAAAAACAGAAACTAATATATTAAAATGCTAGGGACGAAAGAAAAGAAGAAGGCTTTTTGTGACGGTTTAGCTATCACTAAAAGAGTATATAAATTAAATATATCGGCGATGGCTATACTGGTCTTCGAAACTCGATTAACAATTGCTAATGTAATAGAATTGCTCGCGAAGTTGTGGTGCAAAGCTCTTTTCAGCGATGGTAATACAATAGAATAAGGTGCGAAGGGAAATAATTTATTCCTGGCCATTTAAATCCTTTGTAATAATTTTAAACACTATTTTTATCCTTGAATTTTATTTTAAATGAAGAATTTGATTTCTAAAGCAAGTTTAAAATTTTATTCGATTTTATAAGTCAATAAGTCTTGCTATTTATTATAAATAATTTTGAATAGACTCGAACCTCGATCTATATGTTTATTTAGAGATTTATATTTATCGTGCATTTGTATTGCATATAAGAAAAAATAAGTATTTTATTTAAGTTAAAATTTTAATAGCAATATATGTGTGTTTTTAAGGTGCCGGCACTTTTAGAGAAGATTTAAACTGGTGTAAAAACTAGTAAGAAGTTTTTAAATTGTGAGCGAATGGTATGTAATATTTAATTTATTAAAAAACTATTTTAAATCACATGATTTGATTTTAATAAATTATTTTTAAGTTATTTTGAATTGTTGAAATGCTAGGTTAGCATAAAAATAATTTTATACTAGATAAGGCATGCGAATTGATTGTTTACTATTTTTTTTTATATATTTATGAATATAATTATTTGAAATGAATATTAGTGTATATATATTTAAAAATACTTTGTTTTATAAACATTATTTATTAGTGATAAAATTTTGAACTTGTATATACGTGATGTATTAGTATTGTTATAATATTACAAGAAGCAGTCTATGAACGAATTTTGTAAAGGTCGCATAGATGATAGAGCTCTAGATGAAGCTAGTATATGGGAGAATGTTGTTGTAGAGCTCACTTAGTGAAAATAATATGAGGATGTCACGATTGTCACCATGTGATTACTTGAACCAATTGCTAATGAGTTGGGCCATAAATTGACACATTAATTTTATATACTAAAATATGAATTAATTCTAAACACATATATGTTTAGAATTTATTAGTTGTATTAATTTTTAATATAATAAAATTCACTAGTGATCTTAAGTATTTACCTCAATCAAGGTGATAACTTAAGAATAAACTAACAAGCTTGATCTTTTGTAAAGGAACCAAACTTAGGCATATTTTATAATTTATTTTAAGTTGCATAATTAATTTTGAAAACGATGTGAAATTTGTCAGTTAAATGAATATAATTTAAAATTATTTTAGTATTTCGATACTTCCAAACCTTATGAATTTGTTATCTCTTTACTTACTAAATATATTTTATACTCACTTATAACTTTAATACTTTTAAATTAGGTATTGTATTTACTCTTTTGCAATGGTAACGAGTTTTGTGTTATTGCATTACTTTTGATATATACTTTTTGACTTATTCTATGTTCCTTAGGGTCCATTAGTAAAATATTTTAACGTAGTATTTTAATATTTTATAATATATATTTTTAATATTAATTAAATTTTAAATATTTTATATATTTTTTAATTTAATATTTTTATAAGTATTTATATTATAAATAATTTTAAATGTGATTATATGTACGTATTTTATTTACATAAACGGAATGCATGATCATTAAAAGTCTTAGCAAACTCTAGAAGGCCGTTCCATACCAATGAAACATATCTCAAGGATACACAACAATTGTTATGCAGCGGCTTTAAGATCAAGACATGATAAATTGTGTGTTACAGTGTACAAGTGTCAAAAAAATACTTGGTGCTATAATATACAAGTCAAAATAGACAATTTTTTCGTTAAAGTGCGTATGTGTCAAAAGGCACTTGCGTGCTAATAGTATTTTTTGTAAAAGAAAAAAATATAAATATTAAAAAAATTATATTTAAAATAATAAATTTATAATTTATAAATAAAAAATTATTTTTAATTTTAAATTAGTATAATTAATTCTATTAGAAAAATAAAAAATTAAAATAATTTTATTTAAAACTAGTTGCCCGCTGTAACAAAGCAAGTAACAAAAACACTTGGACGTTATGTACCACTTGCACGCTACAATATTATTTTAAAATTAAAAAATAAAATATTAAAAATTTATATCTAAAATAATAAATTTAAAAATTCATAAATTAAAACAATTAAATTTTAATTTTTTAATTAAATATGATAAATTGTATTAGAAAAATAAAAATATTAAAATAATTTTATTTAAAAAATTAAAGTAATATTATTTAAAATCAATTGTATATTTTAAAAAAATTATAAATAAAAAAATAATTTTTAATTTCTTAATTAAGCATGATTAATTGTATTAAAAAAATAAAAAAAATTAAACCAATTTATTTAAAAGGAAGTTTTTAATTGAAGTGCTTAAAAAATTCAAAAAATAAAAATAATTTTAAAAAATATTGTTTATAGTGTAATACTGTATGCTTATGTACTGTTCACATATTTTGTTATTTTGTATTTTAAGTGCAAGTAATTATACAAAGGTAAAATAATTCAAAAATACAATAATTAGTCAACTTGATAAGAATAAATTGAAGTTGGTTATTTATTTAAATAATCTCTAAAATTATTTTAAAAATTTTCCTTAAAAAAAATTGGGGTGCTATTATAAATACTGCGGGAGGATATAGAAACGGGCCAGAAACTTCAACCCGGGTCCAAGAAAAAGAGATCCAAATTCATTTACATTTATACCCTCAATCCATATTCAAAATTACGTCTTACTCCACAAAACCCCGCAAACCCCCAAAGCAGTGCATAATCCATAGCGGAGCTGCACGACTGAGTTCAAAGCAGAGAGATGTTGAGGCTCATTTCTAGAGCTGCACTCTCAAAACCGAGAAACGACGCAGTTTTAACATCAGCACCATTAATCAGTCACCAATTGTTCTACTCAACAAAATCAAAGGGCAACAAAAAGCAAGATGATAACAAGAAATCGAAGTCCAAAGCCTCCGATTCGGCGGCCGCCGTCCAATCGGAGTCCAATGCGTCAGTGGATGACTCGGAGTCGGCTAAGGCTCGTGCGCGCCGCTTAGCCGATGACGAACGAGATCCATCCCTCGATGTTGGCCCCAACAACCGATCTCTCTTCACCAAAACGACTTCGCTCTCTTTGCTCACGCGCGAAGACGCTTGCACTTACTTCAAATTCAGGTGCTAAAACTCTCTCTCTGTCTCTTTCTCTCTCTCCATATATATATATATATATGTATGTATGTATGTATGCATTCGCGTCATTTGGTGATTGGTTTGTTTGGGTGTAGTGAGAAGGAACTGAATGCGGTTTTACCGGAGGGGTTGCCGACGGGGATGTTAACGGAGTTTAAAGAATCAATGAGGCATGCATTGCTTGTGAGACAGAGCTTTTTGGATCTTCGCGATAATTTTAGGCGAATAGTTGATCCTCCATTACCATCATCTAACGGTAAATCTCCTTCTCCGTGTTGTATAATTTTGTGTTGTGTGTGTTTTGTTTTTGTTTTTTTCCTTTTCATTTACGTTTAAATTATTTATTGGCAAGTTAAATTTAATAGTAGGTAATCCATTGATCTAATTTGTGGAGAGGGGTTGAATATGTGATACTTAACATTCACTTGGTTTATAATGTTTTTCTAGGTCCAAAAGTTAGGAAGCAGATTGTTTTGGATGGTCCTCTGAGCTGTGGGAAGAGTATTACACTTGCTATGCTTGTTCAGTGGGCTCGTGATGAAGGGTGGCTGGTGTTATATGTCCCTAGAGGCCGAGAGTGGACTCATGGAGGATATTTTTATAAGAACCCACAAACTGGTCTTTGGGACACTCCTCTTCAAGCTGAAAATGTCCTCAAGGCAAGAATACTTTTCTCTCTCTCTCTCTCTCTCTCTCTCTCTCTTTCATTTTCAAAAGTAATGTTAGATTTTTATATGGTTTGATGAATTGCTCATGTCAGGATATTAACATTCACTTTATAATTCTTTATTGTCAAAACATAATGTTGATAAAGAGAGTGCAAAGTACTGTCATTGTATATATGAATTTCATAGTTTCTCTGTAAAAGTTGCTTGCTGATTTGCTAAAAGATACACAATACTAGGAAATTTGCATGACAGAAGCATGAAGCGTAACAATCTCAATACATGAGCACGGATTGTTATGGTTCTTCTGTGTGAAAGCTGCTAGCTGATTTCATACAAGACACACAATGCTAAGAAGTTCATGTGAGACAGGCATGAGCATAAGAAACTTTACCCAGGAACAGGAATTATAATTGTTCTTATTGTGTTTGTGGCTACAGTGAAAGTGCAGTTGTTGACACATGTGATTACTTTTTTATGATGTAAACAGTTTTGGAACACCAACCCCCCCAACCCCTTCATCCTTTCTATATTTTTTATACTTGATTCATCATCTAGAGATACAATGCATTTATCTGTTTATGCTGTGCATTTCCCTTACCAGTTGATTTTTTTCCAGGACTTTGTCAAGTATAATGAATCTTGCTTGAGAGAATTACCATGCCAAATACTTGATCCTATTCCACTAGGAGAGGGTCCTGGTATTGGACTGATGAAAGGGGTTGATTCCAAGGAAATCCCTGAAGGGTCAACTTTATATGATTTGGTTCAAATGGGAATCCAGCAAACACATGCATCTGTTGGTGTGGTAGTTCGTTTGAGGAAAGAGTTATCACTTGTGAAAGATATTCCTGTGCTTATTGCAATTGATCAAGTGAGCATCAGCTTCAACTGTTATTTTATGTGAAATATTCAGTTTGTTGATTGATTTGTTTTTTACTTTTTTTTTCTCACCCCTTTTCTTTTATTTTTTTTTCTTTTCTTTTTTCTGTTAACTTCTGCTGCTCTACAAAAGATGTTTACGACTTTCTCATCTCTTTCATTCATTTTTGTTTCTGTTACTTGTCGCCAGTATAATAACTGGTTTACGTTCAGTGAATATGAAGAGCCAGTAACTATTCGTTCTACTAGACCAGTACATGCCAGAGAACTTGCAATGGTTAGTATCAACTCTCTTATTGTTCCATAACACTTTTGCAAGGTTATTCTTTTTAGAATTTTTTCAAGGCTTAGGATTATTCAAACATCTCTAGATGGACTGGCTGATTTCACCAAAAGTGAACTCCTTATGGTGTCAAGCATGCTTTTGAATACAATTAAAGTTTAATAGAAATTGATATTGATGCGTATTCCATTTGAGATACTTTTCATCCTGTTTCGTTCAAGCATCTGTTTAGGCTTTCATGCATGCATTTTTAATCTCTTTCATGACAATGAATGTCTGTCTTGTCTGCAAGTTATCTGATTGTGTTGAACAATGACAGTTCTTTTCTTCTCTTTGAAGGTGAATGCTTTTAGGTCTATGATGCATAATGACATGATGGTGGGCACTTTCTCACATTCAACAGCAGTAGGAAAGCTTCGTAAAGACTTACCAGATGTTCCAGTAGATGCACGTATTAATTTGCCTCGCTACAGTTTAGATGAAGCAGCAACTGTTTGTCGTTACTACCTTAGGTATGTTTATTGGTTTAAATGATTTCCAGGTTTTAAATTTACATAAAGTAATAGTGCCTTCTGTCTTGCTTTAGCATCTATACACTCGTGATTTTGATCTAGAAATTGTTTACTTTGAAATTTTTAGTCTTAAATAAGTTTCTAGTTTTTCATTCATGCTAAAAGTTATGTGGATAATCCAACTTTGTATTTCTCAGTGTGAGGTATGTTTAGGTCAAATGAAATTATGTACACTGGAATTATTAGTTCTAAGTAAGCACATAATTTTTCTTTCACGATAAAAAATCTGCTGAGATGTAACCTTCTTTTCTACACTGGAGTTTAGGTTAAGTTGTGGATCTTGGGGCTGAATTACTTTTCAACTCTTTTCTATTTTTCTATTAAACAGAATAGGTGGAAGTTCTCTTCGAGTTGAATTCCTGTCTATCTTCTTGGGTGACAAAAAATAGTAAACATAGGCATGGTGGTACTGCTTGTGTGATCACAAAAATTCTAGGAGGTGATTAACTGAAAATGTCTTATAACCATATTTATAGATTCTGAAATTACAAGCTTGATAAGTTGCTTTGGCAATAAGATTGGGGCTTGCTTGGAGCTGTTGACTTTGTAACTTGGACCTGAATTCTGTGCCTGTTGCTAATGAAAATGAGGGATTCATATTTGCTAGGATTATTGCATTGTTTGCGATTTACCTGACAAATGGACTTTGAACTATGTCTTATACCATTTTGTTGATGTTGTATAGCACTTGATGTTCTTTTGTGTGGTTTAGCGGACATCTTGTCCCCACCTTTTTTTTTTTCAAACTTTTTGCATCTTTATAAAATCTTTGTTTTGTTCCTTATCAAAGAAAAACTTCTCATTCTTGAGGATGGCATTTACTTGATTCCTTCCTTTTTCTTTTTTTCTTTTCTTTTTCTTTTTTTTGAAATTGGCATGACACAGCCAATTCAAATTTTTGTGATTGTTACAATCACTGTAAATATAACTGCTTGGAAAAGAGGATAGTGCTTGACAGTTGCGTATGTTGAGTATGCATGTCAATTTCTGTCTTTCTGTATGATACATGTTAAAAAAAGTAGCAACTGCCTTCTTTTTTTTTTTTTCCTTCATTTTTCCAAAGCATCCAAGGATTTTCTAAGTTTAAAAGCTTTTATTGGCTTACATAATCCCTGTGGAGTGCTATGACCTTTGGGATATTCAAATTGACATATATCTGAAATTGTAACATACCATAACTGTTATTGTTATGTAAAAGGATTCACTGCTATTCCAAGATTGTGCAAAATGTTTCAAGTTGTAATAGAATTTTCAAGTTTGGATTTCAACTTCTGTGTTGAGAGTTTTTAAGTTAGGATTTCAACTCGTGTTGAAGTTTTCTAAGTTTTGTTAAGAGGTTTCAAGTTTGTATTGTCAGCTGTAATGGTCAATCGATTGATGTAACAAGTTTAGTCCCTGTGCAAAATAAGATTTGACGGACTGAGTCCTGTAATACTAGTTTCTTTGTTGGTATCCTCTGCTTTTGGGGCCCATTATGTCATCACTATTCTTGACCGTTGCATCTGATGAAGGGTGGTTCTAGTTTACTGATAAGAAATACCAGCTTTTATAAATTTGCTTTGTATTTCCAGTTAGACATGGGTTATCTGTTCCTGTGCTTTGCCATCATTGGTCATAATTATGATTGGACCCTTTGCACATTATTTCCCAAATAATGTTTGGGTTCTCATTCATTGTGATTTAAGGAACATATTTCGTGAACATTTTGTTTTTCCTTTCACCAGAGAAGCATGTGTTTCCTTTGTAACCATGCCAAAATAGCATAAAAGCTTTTACCTGCAATAGTCACTGTAACTCTGAACCATTGTGTACGTCTTCATCTATGACAGGCAAAGACTAGTAAGCCGCGAGGTATTTTCAGAGGAAAATTGGAAGAAAGTGTACTATTTGTCCAATGGGAATGGAACAGAGATGAGAGCCTTAGTTCCATTGATGAGGTGACAAGGGTGTCTCGTGCTATCCTTCTGCAATTCATCGACAAGAGTATGGTGTTTGCTCACGTGGCTTAACATTTTCAATTCACTCTCTCAGATCTAAAACATTAGCATACTGAAATCCGTAGGCAGATGAGATTATGGATTCTCATATTCAATTATCTGGCTGAGATCATTGTTTGACGATCATGGGACCACTGTTGTCTAATCTACCATACATAAAATGAGTCCGGTTGGTTTGATCACCCTAAGATGACAAATTTACCGACATTTTGTCTTGAAGTGTCCCACAGATTATTTACTTAAAAAGATGGTTTTACTTATTTATTTTATGCTAAGTTAGTTTCGAATTAATTTGGAGCTGGTAGGCTTGTCCTATCATCAACTATGTTTCAGCAAGTTTCCAACGTTCAGAATAATGCAATCACTTGGCGAGCCTATTTACAAAATAATACAATAGAGTCTCAAATTTCCCTCTAGTTCATGGAATTCAGACTCTGGTATGAAATTGCTGAAAGCTCATTTGAAGAGTATGATAGTAATATGTTTGTTTGTTTACTTAGTTTGGCAAGTATTTTAACTGAATGATAATTTTTACACTATTTGTCACATTGTCACGGTAACGATATAAATTTGTATTTGAATTGATATAAGATAATATGATTAATAATTATTAAAATTATATAATTATAATTGAATTAAATTTAAAATTATATATATTTATTTATAATATAATTAATTATTTAAATAATTATATTATATTAATTTATTTATGTTTTAATAAATTTGCTTAATATTTTTGTATTTTAAAAGTTACTTCTTTTGATATGATAAAAATATTAAAATAATTTAAATTATCATTTTTAATATTAATTAAAATTTATTTACTGTTTATTTGTCAAATCTCATCTACTTGTACTTTATGATTAATAATTTTTATCTTTCAACAGTATTTTAATGTTGTTCATCAAAAGTCTCGTATCAAAATGGTGTAATTTTAAGGCCCCTATTTAATTATAATCCAACTTAAAATTTTCTCATAATCTAGACTTTAAACACAACTCTTGGACAAAAATGTCCCCTGCTTTTTGTTTTCTTGTTAAACACAAAATAACATATAATTTATAAAATAAATATAGCCAAACTTTACAAACTTAAATTAAAGTTTTGTTGTGATTTTATTTATTTACATTTGCTAATACGTATAAAAGGTTTAAAAATTAATTTAAACTTTTTTTTTATGCATGATTTTTGTGGTTTAGATGTAATTAGAGTATAATGAAGAAGATGAATGGTAAATAATACAAAAAAAAAAAAAATAGACAATAATTATCTAGGCAAATTCATTAAGAGATATTAGTTTAATGAAATATTCTATTGACAAAATTATCGAGAAAGATTAGTTTAAAATAGAACTCATTTTATAAACACATTAAAAGATTTACGCAAAAGCTTTGATATTAATTTATTTTGCTTGATCAACTTTTTTTTTTTTGGCTGATTTTTTCATGCATTGTTTCAAAACTTACAGTTGCAAACACATTACTCACTTTGATAACAATGAAAATTAATTGTTCTCTTTGTTTTCTGTACTCTTCCTTTTCTGTTTTTCTTAGTTAAACGTTGAAAAAAATATTTTAAAAATAACTTTATGTTAAAGATTGTTTATGTAAAATATCAATCCTAAAAAATTCATATAAAATTAACTAATTTTACTAATTTTAGATAAATTTATCCTTACATGATCACTTGACTTACACTTAAAATAACATTAAATAATACATAAATTAAATATTAATATTTAAGAAATATTTTTATAATTTAATAATAAGTATATTATTTGTCATTTATGGGACTTAAGTTCGGTTTTTTGTATTTATTTTAAACATAAATTCTTATATAATAAATAATAATGCATTCAAAAGAATAAATTTTGCATAATAAATAAAAATGCATTTGAAAAATATAAATTTTAAAAAAATATATGAGAAAATCGATAATTTATAGCGTGAGTACGGTAGCTCATTGCGTAAACTAGAGAGGGGCTGTAGCATGTTGAGGGTACTATAACTTGATTCCGTGGATGTCATGTAGCATTCAAGCGGCGGTAAGTGAAATGTTACCTTTTGATTGTAAATAAAATAAATTTGCATTTTAAAAAATAATTAATAAATAATTTACTAATATTATTATTTAAAATAAGTAAAGTATATTAGCATTGTACATTTAAGATAAATAAACAAATAAATAAATAATATAAATATTAGGAATCAAATTCAAATCAACACAATATATTTACTATTCAAATACAATAACTTTTATCTAATAAATTAATATTTATTTGTTATATAATATTATTTTAAAAATAAGTGAGAAGTAAATTTATTCACAATTGATAAAACAGATTAATTTTGAAGAATTTTTTAAGGTCAATTATTTATTTATTATTTTAAATTTTTTTTCCTAAATATTTAAAAGGGCAGACAAAAAATCAAATGCATTTTTGTTCAAAAATAATTTTAATATTAATTATGAAATTTTTTAAAACTGAACTAAAATTTAAAATAAGCTTCAATATTAAAATATTTTACTACAAAATCCCGTTCATCAAGTATTAGAATACGGTTATAGTTAGTATATGACGCCCTTTTTATCTTTTTCTGAGACAACCAAAATTTGTATACCGTAGAGCTCACTGAACTCCCTGTACTTAAATTTAATCTGTTTAATTTTATGAAATCAATGGATGTAAAATTTGACAGATAAATACACGAAGGAAAGTCGGCTTCTTCTACATTGTAAAGAACCCTTTTTAAGTTTCAAAACTTCTCAACTATTAACTGTACTGTACTGTACTGTACTGTACTCTACTCTACTATAATCTATGCAAACATCACAATGTAGTGAAGTGACTCCTGTGCCCCCACTTCCTGTCTACAAAACAAAACCTTACCTGCGGGGAAAAAACAAAATAAAAGTGATCAAATAATCAGCGTGTGAACTTATTTGGTAAAATATAAAAATACAGAACATAACATATTAACATCTCAAAATTATTGCCGCTGCTGGTTTCTTTTAGCTCTTGTATTTCTCCTATGGTTGACTAGAGTCGAATGAATGTAAGGATATGTTTAGTACCAAGGACTTCCACTTAACTTGGAAACCAAAAGTAATAAACTTTTCAATAAACACCAATCTTTAGTGAGACCCGCTAATTTCTTTTACTACTCGACATCTAGTACTTCCATCCCATATATCACAACACCGTAAATTCCATACACCCTAAGATTGGTGTTAAGCTCCTAAGTAAAAGCAACATCGAAGGGCAAAATAAATGACCATTTACAAAAATAATTAAACTTATTAGTTTAAAAGATTAATTCCAATAGGCACAGAAATTCCAAAAATTGAGGTTGAATGATCTCAATTCAGACATTCAATACCTGAAGGAAACCATATACCTGAACATGAAGCTCAATTTTCCTCCACTCCCCCGAGATTGTAGATAAAGGGATCTGCAATTGCAGGTAGCAACGTTATTACTCCAAACTTTGCAACATTACATAAAACAAAGTGGACCTTGTAATATAGCTAACCTTTTGGATTAATGTCATGCTCCCTGTGAAAGCTCCAAAATCACCCACTGTTCATACCAAAGAATACAAACTAAACATTATTTATCTGGAAGGCAGGGGATAGAGAGAGATTTGGGTTTTGTGCTCGAAGCTTGTTCCAGCCCTCTAATCAAATCAGCGCTTGTGTATTTCAGACAGGAAATCATAATTCCGGGGCTCATGATCTTTGTAATATAATCTTCTGACCAACAATGGTGAACTCTTGGTACAAATAATGTCAATTGCAACAAGATGAGTAACATCCACAGGTAAATAAAATTGATGTCTGGGTCAGAATGGAGACTGGCACAATGGGCATGATGATTTGTGAGAGGTTGAGAACCACTTATAGAGGCAGGCTGAATGGAATTTGTGTTTGCAGGTCTTGCAAGCAAGACGAGGAAGGCTATGATTGGCAGTGTGGATGACACTGTAACAAATAGGACACTCCTCAACACCTTCAAATTCCTTGTCAAAGTTGTGCTTCCATATCCGTATAGCTTCAGCTAAAGCTCCATTCTGCATAACAAGTAGACAAATTAATTATCCACCTGGTCCCAATGTCCTTCTAACTACATTTCTGCTCCCATATTCATAATAGCAGTTCACTTTAAAAAGGCAACAGAACTAATCTTATTTTTCTTTTCCCTTTTCATTTTCTCTAACTGACACCAAGCTCCTCAGAGATAAGCACATAAAGGCAATCCCTACTTATGGGGGACCATGTCCCTGTGCATATAATGGTGATAAAAAATCCTCTCAACTATTGCATAAAGAAGTATAAAGAACAGAATAGAGAAAGTAGGAATTCAGTAAGTACCTGATTACGAACAAACAACATCATTGACATTAACCACTTCCTCTGCTTCACTTCACTAATCCCTAGGCTCCTCATACAATCCACATCAACAGGCCGTAGCGGGTAGGATGCTGGAAGACGAATAACTAGATCCATTTTTGTCTCATCCTTAGTGTAGGTGGCAACAACCTCATTTGCTGATTTGCTCACAGTAAGTGAAAAATTCTCATCAGCAATGTTTGCTTTTTTTATCTGCAATAATAAGAAATTAAGTCAGAGTTGCATCAAATTATTAGCTTAAACTAATAAAACAGGTCATGTTTGACTGTTGGATTCCTTTATAACACAATCAAGTCAGTTAATGATTTCAAAAATGGTTATCAGGTAATTAGGAAAAAGAATATCAAATAATAGATCTCACAACAATAGATCTCCCCCAACAATGTCTGTAGACATAACTAATTAGAATCATTTTTCATCTTATCCAACTAGAAGAAGCTGAAAGAGACGAGACTAACATAAAGATTACCAGTTCCTAGAAGTTCATTCCAATTACTTCTTCAGAGTAAGCTATAATAACTTAACAAGCTTAAGGGCCCGATTGTAGTTGCACATAGCTAAAATGTTCGATAAACACCAAACCACTTGTAATCACATCTAGATTCCATCATCCAGTGGCCGTGGATAGAAAGCCACTACTCCTCAATCTCAAATGAAACCTAATTGTTATTATTAATATTAATTATTATAACTACTATTTTAAGAATTCAAGCTTCTTAATAAAACTTTGATGATTAAGAATATATAAAGCTTGAGGTTTGCAAGTTTTAGGAACTTTCAGGTTCCCTTGAAATTGAACATCTTTTTTGAGTGATATAAACACCTGAGATAGTTCATTTGCAATTAGAGGAGGGCTGCACCATGCTCTTGTGAAGGATTCAACTGATGATGAAATAGATCGGTCACGCAAATCACTAAACCACCCTCGAACATAAGCAGGAAGAACACAAAGCATCAAACCATACACTGCTCCAGCAAGCATAGCCAGTTTCATAGGTTCAACAGGCCAAAGTGATTCCACAGAAAACATTAATGAAGTTGTCATGATAGCATGTGTTGCTCCAGTTGCAGCCGCTGATACCTCGGCAGGGAGATCCCCATCTTTCTTCTTCAGACCTTGTGTCATGCATAGTTCCAATGGAATATGTTGGAAAATACAATCTAATATCAATGAATTAGCAGAATCTAGAATATACTGGATCAATCTCTCCCTTGGAGGTGCTGATGATGGTAAAGATGACAAGTAAGATAGCAACAAGGACCACGCAAGGAATACATTTACCTGTGGATTTGAGGTGAGACAAGCAAATCAATGCATTAATGGAAGATGAGAATATCTTCATTTTATTAACTAAGAATTAAAAAGCGATATTTAGGTCCACTGATAGTAAAAGCAAAATTTACCCGTTCTTGGGCTGCCAAATCCATTTCAAGAACCTGGTAAGGTAACTTCTCAATCATGCAGGAGATTTCACCCATCAAATGCACATTTTCTTCTGATGAAAAATCAAGCCGAGTTGTATCCTGATCAACACCAGAATCAGCATCCAAATTAGATGCAGAAACTTCACGGACTAAAGCCAACCGAGA
Source organism: Khaya senegalensis (assembly GCA_032402905.1). Classification (NCBI taxonomy): domain Eukaryota; kingdom Viridiplantae; phylum Streptophyta; class Magnoliopsida; order Sapindales; family Meliaceae; genus Khaya; species Khaya senegalensis. The sequence continues at coordinate 2,265,384 of CP135548.1, read as the reverse complement.
AATAGGCTCAGATGACAAAATAGCATAGGCTGCATACTGCAACGAAGTTATTGGTTTTGAAGAAAACAAAATAGCATACAAAGCACTTATAGGCCCTTTGCCTAGCCCCCAAAATTCAACTGACTTCACTGCTCTATCTTTAATGTGCGGTGATGAATTAACAACACTTGATGCCACCAATTTCCAGAACCAAAGATGACAAAGTCGAGATGATGCAATAACCAATGCGGCCTCAGGACCATACAAACTGGCAATGGCCTCACAAATGCCCGTGCATAAAAATATGCGAAGAATACCTTCTACAATCCGATCTCTAATACGGTCCAATCTTTCTGTTCTTAAAAGGCTTGAATTATCTGCATCTTCTGTCTGATGATTTAACAAAAGCCCATGGCACAAAAGGGCATTTATTGCATTATTTATAGGAGAAGGGTCTGAAACAGAAACAATTTCCTCAAGAATCTTAAGAATATCACCCAGATTACTAGAAGAAGTGCTTTCAGCAATAGCATCATTCACATTTTCAGCAGCTTCCTCCATCATCACAACAGCTGATTGAATCCAACGACTCAAGTGTGAGAGCAAAAATCCCCAATCTTCTTCATTAAATTCATTCCAGCAATAACCAACTGAAATTACCATCAGCTGTGATAGCAACAGCTGCACCACTGGTGGCTGATTAGCTGTAGCAGCTCCATGCCTTTGCTTACGAAATAAATCAAGTAACAAAGTCCTTTCCACATGGCCAATATTCCTATCCAGCTTAAACAGTTTTGCTCCCTCTGTTGAACTTAGAGGATAGCAAGACATAACCAACCGAAACCATTCTTCCATATCTACCAGAAATAAAAATGTCAGAGCATCAAAATGATTTACCAAACAGAAAATACCATATTTTGAAGGAAATTCATAGTTTGCAGAAACACTAGTGCCCTCCACAGCAACTTGGGAATTATAAAAGAGAAAAATCATGATTACAAAGACACAATGTCTGGTCCAATATCTCACTTGGGAGAATATATCAACCAACGTTGCATATTAGCATAAAATGAAACAGATCACAAATCAGATGATGACTTCAATGAAATTAGAAAATAGAATGCTTTACCTTGTCCAGATTGCCATGCAACTAAAGGTGGGAATAATAGAGTTCTCTGGAGCCAGCCTCTGATGGTATCCTCCAATTGATTTCCTTCAGAATTATCAAGGCCAACAACTCCACTATATTCACCTGAACCAATGCTTCTATTACTTAATGTTTGTATGAGAACACTTACAAGTGGAGGAAGAATTCTCAAACAATTGACATTAATTGCTTCACTGATATAAAGTTTATTCAAAAGCAGCTGAAAGAGAGCCAGAGCTTTGTCTGTTTTCCATATATCATCCCTAAACAAGGTTAAAAGCAAAGATACAAGAGCTCTCAGGAAGGGTTCTTCAATTTGCTCTACTTTTTCATCTAAGGCAGGCCATATATTGAATAAACTCAGTGCCCCACCTCCTCCACAAACAAGAGCACCATCAAGTAAAATGTTAAAAATGGAATCTAACAAGTTTTCCATCGAAGCATAATTTCCACTCTTGGTATATGAACTCAGTGAAGGTAAAAATGAAGCTAGAGCACTGCCTCCGGGCCATTTCCATGTGCATAATATTTCAGCAACAAGCCAGACTCTAGAGGCAACCTCATTATTTGTTGTTTCCTCAGGTGGAGATGGACAAGCATGAGTAACACAAACACCAACAATTTTGGGCAGCCCAATTTTTGAGATAAGCTTGTCAATTAAAGAAACAAACCTATGATGCCCAGATACCTGAATGTGAAAAAATATTTGCAACATTATGAGTCATTCAGCCATTAAATCCAATTATATCATAGACAGCATTCACATTTTATATGATCAGAAGATGCAATAAGTGAATAATGCCACTTTCAAAGGTATGAGCGACAATTTCAAGACAAATTAAACTTCAAGAATCCTTTTATAAGGAGAAGTAAAGCATACAGATTTTCAATGATGTGCTTCTTAGGGATGGCTCCGTTTCTGCAACCAAGCTAGTCATACTGAGTGTGATTTAGTACTGGAGTTCACCTAACATAGCATGGTATTCACCAAAATAATCTTGAGAGAGTAAATACATAAATTTTTAACCTAAAATTTACATTCCTCACTTATATTTGACACGTGGAACTGTTGAATGAAACACAATCGATTTTTTTCTTATCAGACCATCATATTGTTTTATAACCACCAAAATGCGGATTCTTAATTTCCTAGAGTCTTGGTGCCAATATTACAAGGATCCTGAACTGGCTTGGCATCACAGCCAGTCAGCACAATGGTTTTTTAAAGGAATAATCTACAGAGGGAAGCTAAATAAGTGCAATAATTACAAATGGGTTGGATTTGAATGTGGCTAGCAATGGGTCCATTAAAAGCTCTTTGAAAGTCATATTGATGAAGAACAAGCTAGGCTAGTTTTGGCATTATTCTTATTTTTCTTATTTTATGTGTATTAGGCTTTAGTTTCTTGCCAGGGCCGTGTTTGAGTAACTTATTTTAGTAGGTTTTGGATCTCTATCGTCTTCAAAAATACAATGATTCCTTTCCTACCAACTTTTAGCCATATTTGGGTTACTTATCTTCAAAACTACAATGATTTCATTTGAAATTAAAGTTAGAAGTCCAGTTCATAGATGAGAGGGAGAATGACAAATGAGTATAAGGCACATATTCCTAGTAAGGGATTGTATATAAAGATAGTTGGAATTTCTCAAATTAATGATCAACAATAAATTTATCCTCTCAAAAATTGATATTCTTCCCATTTCCCAATTAAGGAATGAGGATTATTCTTACATATTGATGTTGCACCAATAAGAAGAATAGAAAGGGGACAAATTTAGAGAGACCAAGAAGAAAAAATAGAAGAAAGGAGAGAAATAACAGAAGAATTAGGAGGGGGAAATCAAAACTTTTATCCAATAATTCATCATCAACAACATCAAGTCTACATCAAAAACTGAAATTAAGACTTTATTTACAGTGCATGTAGCTAAAGGAAAAGGAAAAGAAAAAAATAAAAAACTATTTATAGTTAGGAAAGGAATCGTTGTATTTTTGAAGATAAGAGAGAAGATCAGATCTCTTAGTCTGGCACAAAGTACAGTTTTTTTCCATCCCTCTGGGCTTCTGTTGAAAAGGATTTTCAAGAAAATTCTTTCTTTGTTAATCGTAGGAGGGAAGGAGTGCTGAGATGGTTGTAGATCTATACAACAGTTTTTGCAGCAGGGACCAGGATCTGCTGTTTCATTACAGTGCACAAATATTCTGATAGCTTTTATTTTTTTATTTAATTCTGTGTAGTGCTCGACACACCCCTTCAGGGTTTTTTTGGGTGGTTTGATGGACTTGTAGTCCATTTTTGTACTTTACATCATTAGTATAGTTCATTTTTACGTTTCGTATCAAAAAATAAAAGTATCTAGTTCTTTCATTCTTATAATATGAAAGTTTAAAAACAGGACAAACCAAATCATGACCGCATAATCTGCATACAGCTAGCAGAAAAACCATAACAACAAGCACAGTTGTTGCATTGAACTTAAAAGCGCTCTGGAATTGGTTAACTTGAGAATTAAAGACATCCACTCATTGAAGAGTTTGAATTTGGAGTCAAAATCTTCATCTGTTGTTTGAGCCAAGAATGTCTAGGAAGAGATGAATATTAAAAACAGCAACAAGGTAAATAGAAGAAGTAGGGAAATATAATCCACCAAGTTCATGGCATACTTCAAGTCAAGCCTACATCTTCCTAGACATTCATGGCTGCAACAACTTAATTCTGGTGTGCAGGACAGGACCAGAACCATTAGATTACATTTTGTGCACAAGACTGGACTAGACTAATTTTTGGGATTGAATTGCATAGGATTGGACTGGACAAGACTAGGTTATGAGTAATATTGTTTTATATTTGGTGTAGTACCGGACTGCACTTAATTATATGTAATAAATTAAAAAAAAAAACCTTAAAATTTGACATTAACTACCTAAACTCAATTAAAATAAAAGATGAAAAATTATTAAATTTTAAAATAATAATATTTAAGTAAACTAATTGAGTTCAACAAATTTGAACTTCATTTAAACATTTGAGTATTAAAATAAATGAATTAATCAATTTACTAGATTATTTAATAATATTCCAATAATATTTAGTGGAAGTAACCATTAATTAATCACTCATAATTATATTGGATTATTAACTGAATAATTTAATGAATTAATAATTATAGATTAATATTTCTAGAACTATTAAGACAGTTTTATAAATAAATATTTATTAAGTAATCAATCAATTACTTGGTAAAATTTGTATATTGATATTTGATTTATTTTTAAAATATGATACATATTACACTTTACCATTCATTACAAATATATAATGTTTTTAGGAATATAAATATTTAACTATATTATATTTGGTGAAATTGGTTTACTCCTATCTCAAGTCATAAATTTGAGACAAATAATTAGAATTAAACAAATTGTCCTTCGCCAGTTGGAGCACCAAACATAGGACTAAATTTTGTACCAAAACTAATCCAGCCACCCTTCTAGTCCTAGCTCCCAAACATACCTTATTTTCATAAAGCATCCTAGCCTGTTCCCTAAAGTAAGCCCAAAATCCTATGTTTTCCAGATTTTGGTGCTGAATTTGCGAAGATTCATTTGCGAAGATTCATCACCAAATAAGTTAAAGCAAACAAATAACAATAATGATACCAGTAAACTATGAACAAAAATGGAAAAACTTGTACTCACATTGGTATCAGCAGAATCATTTTCACTATTTAAGTCAGTTGTTTCCTTTGGTGTACCAAAATTGGGAGTGATCCATGAAGGCCATGATTCACCCTTGCACAGAAGCACATCTAACAGATTTTGTTCCTCATATTGATCCCGACAAAGATACTCAAGTACTTCAAGTATCCACATGTTGCACAAAGATACTATTTCATCTGTCATCATATCATTTTCTTTGAAAATGGCTATCCTGATAGAGTGAATCAATATACATCCTATTTTCTTATGATTTTCAGGGTTGAGACTTCTCCAGAATAGATTGCTTATCTTAGCATGAAAAGCATGCACAGATCTACCAAAATCCATCCGTGCCTCGACTTTCTTCTTCGATTCATCATCAAGTGCATCAGCTACTACAGTAGCCATGCTACACTCCCAGTCAATGATAAAAATAGCAGCTGAAATATTTGAAACTAGGTCACTTTCGTCTTCTAGTGTCTTTAAGCAAAAGAAGCTACCATCAAGTATGTTTAAAGCAAACTGAGCCATCTCAATCACATTTATATCCATCCTGCAATTGTTCACTTCAGCAGTAAATTTAGAACTTGCATCTCTAACCCAACTGAAAGAGGATTCCCAAAGAAAAGTGACTAGCTTTTTAAGAACTTCCTTAAATATCATGATCAATACATTTCTAGATACGAAAGAAATTTGATTCCCTTCTGTTGAGCCACCAATAAGAGCACTGCAGGTCAGATAAAATAAGACTAAGCTACAAACTAAAAGTAAACAATTGAGAAAAAAAAAGGAAGCTATCAGTATGCATACACAAGGAAAAGAAAGAAAAGCACAAATAAGCAATTATATGCTAATACCATTAAGGGATAAAGAACTCAAGGGAAGAAAGCTATTCTCATTTGAGACTGCTTCTTAGCTTCATACATGTATTTCTACATATAGGCCAAAAAACCAATCCCAAGCAAAGAGTTTATTAGCAGACAACTACAAAAAAACTTCAGTCAATGCATTATGGACACTTTGAAGAGCTACACATTTTATCAGATGGAATGTATCAGTAATTGCATGTCAGACAAAATGTGCAATGAGCTAATTCCAGATCATGTATTATCAAAATAGGAATGCACAAAATTTTGTACCGGATGGCAATCAAAAGCAAGGGTTGATGAAATTCATTAAAGGAACTATAAGAGTCAGACTTTACACAAGGCATGGGTACCCACTAAAATGAACTGAATAGTATGTACGTGGTTCCTTGAGAACCTGTATTTACTCATTTATGATGCAGTTAATATTGATTTTACTAGTCCAGGTGTTTGAAGTAACTTCCTGTACATAAACTATATATTGGAATTTTCCTATCTAGACTTTCTATTAACATACCACATCAATCGTGCATCAAAAGTTCCAAAAGGAGGAAATGAGCAGGCAGTAGAAACTGCAATAGATTCCAGAAGTTCGTGATGCCAGTGGTCTGGGTGGGAACCTTGCTTATGAATTGAATGCTCTCCCACCTTCCTCTTTGTAATTTCATCTCTTGCTTTCTCTAAGAGCATTGCTAATAATACTACATTGTTGGAGTCTAGGGAGCCAGGCACAGATTCAGAATGTTTTACATTAGTTGCATATGAGATTACAGCACACCACTGCTCATGAAAACATTCATCATCAAGCAACGTAAGCAAAAGATTTAATCGATAGCTTGTGGATGGACTAAAGCCACACAAGCACCAAGGCACAAATGTTTCCTTAAATACTTGCATAAAATACCCTGCATCCAATTCTTTGTCCCCATCATCAGCAATAAAGAGTTCTCGAAAGATCTTGCGTGGTCCAAATACTGATACTGAAAATGCTAAAAGTCTTACACCATCTACCGAATCCTGATGCAAAGAAAATAACATAAGTGAGTGAATAATGAGGACGGAGGAAAATGTGTCAGAAATCTGGAAAAGCAAATCCCTTAAACATTACAATAGGAACTCATATCCAATCCTCAAAGAGCATCAAAAAGCAAGCTAGAAGAAAGTTTTAATTTGTAAATAATAGTGTCTCTACTTTCATTCTCTCAAAAGCACAAAATCCACTTCTTAGTTTCTTGTCGAGTGGAAGTGAGAGCAGTAGATTTATCAGAACCCACTTACTTTTTATAACCTGGCTTTTAAGAAAGTCAAGGGAGAGATATGTCCCCCATTGGATCAACCCAAGAAAAAGAGTATTCATTTAGGCTTTGGTTAGACGAAAACACTAAAAGCAAAACCACAGATTTCCAGCAGGTAATATTTGCTGTGCAATTACAGTCCGCAAACATGTATATCTTCATGTAAACCCTGTTGAAACTTTGTGCAATAAAACTTACAAGAGATCTTATCACTGGGAAAGACTTAGCCAACATTGGTCCTGTTAAACAAACCAAAGGCCAGTCTTCACCCTTCTGCATTGCGTGTGGCTCCAATAATGACAGAAATTTGATGATCTGATCAACATTCTCAATAGGTTTTCCTGTGTTTCCTTTTTGCTGAAGCACCCACAAACAAGTCTCCTGGAATGCCACACAAAAGGAGGAGAGCAGATTTTGTTCAAGCAAATAAATACCCGAGAGAATTTCTATAATGCATTTCCCCAACTCTTGGAAGTAACTGTTAGGATACTTAAAATTCACTGTTTCCACACTCTTCTTATGTAAAGGTAGATTTCCATCATCAGATGGATTTATAGACATTCTAGAAAATTCTTTGTTCTGACATATTGAGCCAAAAGGAAACAGGTAGTCTTGCCACAGAAGCTTCACAAGAATATCTTCAACAAGAGTGACACGAAATTGAGAAATGGAATCAACACCATCAAAATATCTGGCATCAACGAGAAAACAGCAATTAGAACTATTATGTATTGCAAACGACATGCAGCATTATATAGAGTAAGGGAAAAAAAGCTCAACGAAAGCACCTTGATGCATTATGTAATCCCCAAACAAAACATTCTTTAAACATCCTGAAAAATGCTTGTTGATCAGCATTCGAAGAATGTGGCTGGTTCCTTCCAGCCCATAAACTACTAAAAAAATCTTGAAAGAATTTATCTGCGGCCACTACTTTAGGAGGCACAGTGTCTAAAAAGAGAACCAAAGCTGGATATGAAACCTGCTGAGATCCAAAACAACCATTCCTAAGAAAATGCCAAAACCGATTTAGTACAGTTTTCTGAGCATTCAACAAGGTCCAACTGTCTGGGAATTTCTTAGAAAATAGTAACACTGTATCCCACATTGAAGAATGACAAACAGGATCCTTTTCCTGGAATGCACCAAGAATTGAGGTGGCAATCGTTTTCAAATTTCCTTCATCAAAAACATGTGGAATGTTTTTAATGAAACTCCTTAACACAGAATAAGTAGCTGACCGTATTGCAGGGCTTTGAGACTTCAGAAAGTCAAGAAAGTATTTATGAACCGAGAACAACTTTTCAGCAAAAGAAAAAGCAGTAGCCCTAGCCTTCAAAGCATGTTTCGGTTCAGCAGTTAAGTTTTCAAAACCAGGTCTTCCTAATTGCTCGCAAACTAAAACATCAAGAAGTGTGGCCAATGCCAGCAATGATGAAGATATCACCTGCACTCCAAGCAAGTAAGAGAGACAAATTCAGGACCAGGTTCAAAGACAGGACAAATTACATTACAAGTTGACAAAAAAGGAAGTATGGCTATCATAATCAAGGTGAAGCCCAAATAGATACAATAGTGGCTCTTTCATTTTAGTTAAAATGTTTCCAGGATCATTGCTGATAATTGATAGGTAAGAAATCAAGAGCTCCTAAAAAATCCACACCTGCCGGTGCATCTCTTCCAACTCATCTGATGCAACAGCTTTATCAGACAGATTTTGTGGTGTAAGCTTGAGGTTTTCTTCCAAGTACATAAATATCTCAGTCATGCATAAAAACAGCGCATCTAATCTCTTTTCTGGTGCAGGAAAGGCTGCCTGTTGAAAACAACCAAAAACAGACCAAACTAAAAACTGAAGCCCCCCCAACTGAAAGGAACATAAAAGATATATTGACGAGATAATAAAATTTTATTGAAGTACTTTCTAACATTTAGTTAAGAAGATGAAAATTTATTTTTGATGAACTTCATAAATATCCATAAGTTGATCAGTGGACAATGCACACATACCGATATAAGCAGCAATAAATTGTGATAATATGATAAGGTCATCAAAAAGAGTGGAACTCTAGCCAATAGTTCTAGATACCACCAGTTGGCATAGAATAAACTATGTTTTAACACCTTATTTCAAGGGAAACTTAAATTCGAGTTAATGTTTCATCAGTTATGGCAATCTCAACATGTATTATAATCCTGCCCTTATATATATATATATTGGAAAAATAAGATCATTATACTTTGTTAAAGTGAAAAGCAGCAACTTCTTCTAATATGTTAAAAGATGAATGTAGAGAGCCATGTTCAAAGTTTGCTTCACGGCTCTACATAGGTTATGAGCATTAACAGTTACTTTTGCTAAAAATAGCAAAATAGATAATGGGCAATGTTCTGACTATTGACGGAGAATGTTTCCCCAAAGACAGGACTGTGATTTAGTTCTAAAACCTGATTGTTTATTTTTTCTGTTGTTGTTACTATTTTTTTTTTATAAAAATGTATGCACTTCATAATAGTCTTTGCTTCTTTTACTGGCTTTTTAGTTCACACCCAAGAAGAATGTCTGGTTCTAATCCATAACCAACAAAAATGTTCTGATACATAGAATATAACTTAGAAAATGCTGCACATCCTCCATGTGGAAACTTTGTTGATTTACTCTTGAGACTTTGCTAACATCTACAGCTAAAAGAAAAAAAGGAGAAAAAATAGAGACCTGTAAAGATCGCTTTGCAGCTTGAGAAACTTCAGAATTTGAATCAAATTGAGAAAACCACCATGGTCCCATCAAAGACTTCAGCTGTGGAGCTAAATCTCTCCTGAGAAAAAGATTTTGCATACAAGGTCTCAGCAAAAGTGTATGTGACAAAGCAAAAGTGTATATGACAAAGCAAAATTGCAGAAGATATTAACAGATTGAACTCAATAAAGACATAGACATTCACAAAAATTTTGAAGCACGGGAATTTTAAAATTGAAACAAGATCCAAGCTGATAAGGTTACAAATCTCATAGTTTCCTGCATATGTAAAGTAAATTTATTTTCAATGTTATCTCTCTAAATTGCATGTAATGCCTCCTGTCCTTGAAAGATGCCATTTCTCACAACATATAAAGAAATCCACTTATAATACGTGGATTCTCACAGAAAGAAATAAGATTACTGTGGTTGATGACCTTCTTATTTAATGTACAAAAAGAAACCTACACTGATATATCTCAACACCATATTTAAGTTCATAATGCTGGCCAACTGTAAGCGGACGGAGTACCATAAAAGGAGGCTCAAATGCTTCAGATAGATTCAGCCAACATAGTATCCATAAGAAAAATCTTTGATTACTGTCAATCTCTTATGTTGCAGGACAAGGCTTAGTAATCAAGTTAATACATTCTCACAAGAAAATTCACTAACTCTAATATCCAAGAACAGTGACTTTCTAGAGATAAAAACCAAAGCAAATGAAGATTCAAAATTTTCAAACAGCTTTTATCATATTGAAGGAAAAAAGCAACATAGTGTGCAGAAATCAACAGTGAACTCGTACCCAACAGCCATGACAAGTGTAGTCATGGTCTCATGAGTGGCTCGCCGAACCTCTCTATTATAATCCATCAACAGCCTCTTGTATTCAAATGCCTACACCAAAAGAGCAATATACCAAAATATTATACAGTAGTAAAAATAAAAAAAAAGGTTATAGTGTAGAATAGATCTTAATTAACCATAACAGTATCTTCTCAAGAACTGCATTTCAGTAATATTTTTCAATACATATTCATTGAGTATGACATGTATACCAAACACTAGCACCTAAGGTCCATCTAAGGTCTGTCAATTTCTAATCAATTAAAGGACATTAAACCAACCCTTAGGAATAACTTTTGAAGCTAATAGCAGCCACATCTTAATGAATGTGTTACAGATTGTCTCTAACTCAGGCCGAGGTTGTCTATTCTCTTTTCTCTGTTTTTTAGGTCACTTGCAAAAAGAAAACATCAAACTCTCAACAAGATGACCATAGTAAAATTTAAGAAAGAAAGAGAGATTAGGATAAGAAGTCAAAAAGAATATGTCATGAATACAATTAAGTAAAATGCTTCTCTTCTCTCTCTCTCTTACACACACACACACACACACACACACACACGTGCGTGTGCGCAAGCACATTCATTCTGTACTGTCAGTACCTTGAATAAAATTTCTTTATAACACATACATAAAATATAGTAGGTTTTGTACTTGCAAAAAACTTTAACTGTATTAAGCTTTCTCTTATTTGAACAAAGGCAAATTCCAAATTCTGATTCATTTTCTGCATTCTCAGTTAGCTAACAAACTTAGTCACAGGAAAATTGCATTTTTGCTGATATGTTTATTACTTTTACTCTTAGCACATAAAGAAAGAAGAGCAAACACTTTTGCCATCACAATCTTATAATCAAATCAACATACAATCATATATATAAAAAGTATACCCATTGTGGAATGATTGGTACTATGTCCTTTCCAGACTTTTCCTTAAGCAGTGCAGACAGAGACGCCAAAGCCTTCAGCTGTTGAAAAATTCAGGGGGCTAATGAGTAGAGCAAAAAGAGCATACACAAAGTTATCACTAAATTAAACAATGTAAAAATAGTGCATTTCCCAACTAATACTTTCAACAATCACACTAAATATATTTTGATTCCAAATCAATTTAAAGTATCAAGGGCCAACATAAATTGACACTGTATAAAAACGCCCTTGAGGTTTGGCCTAATTATAGACAAAAGAAATATTTCAGAAAACTGGGCCAAACCTCAAGGAAGGGCCACTTAAAAGCTAGCCATGTTATTTTTTATTCAAATAGCCCTTTACACCAAACCATATGCTACCATATGCCACTTCATTCACTATTTAAAACATAAAACAAGATGATATCTCATAACCCAATAGTGAAGTTACAAAAGAATATATTTCGGAAATTTCAAGACAAACATATATATGTATATATACAATACCTTGGTGGTAGGGTCTTTCCTAGCAAGCCTCTTCAAGTGTTGTGCCACTTCACTATCTATGTCCTTCACATTCAATGTTAAAACAACTCAACATTATCAATACCAGATCAATTCAATAGCATCACAACTGAATACATTATAAACTTAGAACAAACTTAAACCATAAAAATAACTTTTTATGTACACACAGCCACACGAACACAGACTAGTTCAATGCACACTGAAACGAACCAAATAGGGGGTTGAATCTTCCGTAGATAGTGAAGAATCGAATCGAGAACTACCGACATAGCCACCGAATCCGACGGCTACTGCAGCTGAACCCGACGGCAAGAGCGAAGCAGCAAGACTAAAAGCATAATAAAATTTAGAAAACAAAAATGAAATTCACATAAAATTTTTTATTAAACAAGAAAAAAATTATTAACACGTAGCGAGAAAAACGGTATGAATGAATTAAAAATAATTACCTGCTGCTTGAAGGACGAGCCTTAGCTCTACCTCCCTCTCCTTTCGGTTTTCCCATTCTAATTTTCCTCGCATAAAAATCACTGCCGTTTCTAAACGCAAATATATATATATATAAAAGAAGGCGGAGACGGAAGCGACGGTAGAGAAATAGAATTGAAAGAGCTAGCTAGCTTTTCGAGTACGGCAGAGCACAAAGTTAGAGAAAGGAAAGCAATTAGAACTCGCCACGCAACGACATATGAGGGGTAAGCATGTCATTACAGGTTGCCCTTATCTTTCATTTTCGAATCTCTTATAGCAAAAAAATTTATACGTAAATATTAATAAACCACACAAATTACAAAGTCACAAATAATATAATGCTAACAAAACACATACAATTTCAAAGTTTTAAATTTAATATAATATAAATAAAATAAACAATTTCAAAAGTCAAAAATAATAATAATAATCTACCATTAACAAAAGACATGATTTTTAAAATTCATAAATAATATAATNAAATTCTTAAAATATCCCTAATTGTTGATTGCGTCATTTCCCTTCACTTGAGAAAAGTTTGTCTTCGAGTATTTTACAGTATCTAGATATAATGGCTTCTTTAACGTATGAAATAGATAAATATCCACTACATTAAACGTTTTAGAAATACCCATTGTCTATGATAGATCCACAACATAAATATTATTATTAATTCTCTTCAGAATATTTTAAGGTCCATATTTTTTATGCTGCAATTTATTGTAAGTTCTTATAAGAAATCTTTCTTTGTGTAGAAATACCATCATCTCGTCTCCAACTTCAAATACTTACTCTTTTTGATGTCGATCCGTTGTTTTTTTATATCTAACATTAGCTTAATTCAATTTCTGCGTTACTTCTGTCTAAATATCTTGCCACTGATTAGCCATGTTATCTGTAATTGTATTAACTCCTTGACCCTTACGTAGTTTCACTAAATCAAGTGCATACTGTGGTGACTTTATGTACATAATTGAAAATGAAGATTTTCCCATGACACTGTGTACGACATTGTTATATGCAAATTTTGCCTATGCTAATGCAAAATCCCACTACTTTAGTCTATCTATACAAATACTACAAATCAGATTACTTAATATTTGATTTATTGATTTAGTTTGACCATTATTTGTGGATGAACTGTGCTATTAAAGTTTAAAGTTGAATAAAATAATTTCCATAATATCCTCCAAAAATGGCTTAAAAATTTACCGTTTCGATCTAAAGTAATAGTCTTGAGTAATCCATGCAAACGAACAATTTTTTTGAAAAATAACTTGGTTATTCTGCTTACATCTGAGGTCTTTTTGCAAGGTATAAAATATGCCATCTTCAAAAACTTGTTAACAATCACAAAAACAGAATCCACACCTCTTTGTGTTTGAGGCAAGCCTAACATAAAATTTATAGATAAATCTTGCCAAATATTTTCTTGAATAGGTAAAGGCATATATATAAACTAGTGTTTTGAGAATGACTTTTGGCGGTTTAACAAACATAACATCGCTGCACATACCTGGATACATATCTTTTTATATGTGGCCAACAAATATCTCTCTACCACTACTGCTATAGTCTTATTATGTCTTAAATGACCAACTAAACCTCTTCCATGCAATTCTTTGATTACCTTTTTCTTTAAGGATGACCTCGGAATGCACAATTAGTTAATCCGCACAAAAAAATTCATCATGAATATGAAAATCTTCAACCAGTAATTTGTTACTACATTTCCTCTAAATCTCACTAAAATTATCATCTGTCGAATATAATTCTTTCAAAACTTCAAATCTCACAATCTCTTGTTTTAATGTAACGAATAATTTTGTGCGTCTACTCAATGCATTCGTCACTTTATTGTATACTCTCACCTTATGTTTTAGCTTGAACAGGAATTTCTGTAAAAATTAGGACTATTGGCATGCATGTCTTTACTAATCCTTCTCTGACTATGCAAATACTTTAATATTTTATGATCAGAATACAAAACAAACTCATGTCCTACCAAGTAATGCTCGTATGTCTCCAATGCACATACAATAGAATAAAATACTGTCATATGTTGTCTATTTTCGCCTGACATCACTAAACTTTTAAATGAAATAAGCTATTGGTTGTTTATTCTGAGAAACAACAACCCCAATTCCTGTTTCACTAGTATCACATTCCACTTCAAAAAGTGTATCAAAATCTAGTAATGCTAAAATAAGAGCGATGTACAGCTTTTTTTTAATGCTACAAAACTCACATTAGCTTCTTCATTCCATTAAAACTTCTCTTTCTTCAGGCACTTAATAAAAGGTGCGACAATAGTGCTAAAATTTTGAATAAATCGCTGATAAAACGTTGTTAGTTTATGAAAACTTGTTATTTCAGTTACTGATCTTGGCATAGGCCAATTTTTAATAGTTTAGACTTTGTTTTCATCAACTTGTATTCCATCCGTACTAACAACATAACCCAAAAATAACAACTTTCTAACCATAAAATTACACTTTTTCAAGTTAATATACAACTTATCCTCTTGCAATGCTCTTTCTCTGACCGACTATAAATTAGAATGTCATCAAAATATACCACAATAAATTTTCTAATAAAAGGCTTTAATACGTAGTTCATTAGTCTCATGAATGTGCTAGGTATATTAGATAACCCAAATGGCATTACAAGCCACTCATACAAGCCATCTTTCATTTTAAAAACTGTTTTCCACTCATTTTTAGGTTTGATTCGAATTTGATAATATCCACTTCAAAGATCAATCTTTGAAAATACCGTAACCCTATATCCACTATATCACTATAAACATCATCGTTAAATTTTTCGATAGAGAAATATACTTTACATAGTACAGTTACTCGAATCTCATTTGCTACCTTGATTCAACCAATGGTGTATGGTTTTGGATGCTTCTATTTATAACCTTAAACTTTTTACCACTTCTCTTCTAATAATATTTTTGCAACTACCACTATTAATAATAACGTCAAATAGGCGATTATTAATAGTGTACCTTGTTCAAAATAATTGGTACCATTGAGTCTTATCTTCTTGCTTTGGTGTCAACATCATTCTCTTCACCACAAAATTTTGACAATCTACATCAACATTCTTTTCATATTCTTCAATATCCCCATCTGGACCACAATAAATTTTATCTTTCTCTTCTTCTTCCTCTCGCTCTATCATATTAATAGTTTTTTTTTACGAGGACAATCACTAAATTTATGACCAGATTGATTGCATTTAAAACACTTTCCTAACATAGATTTAGCATATGAATTCTCAACTTTAGACTTGTCCTTAAATTCTATCACTTTTTACTTTCTAACTGCTTTCTTCTCTTTGTATCGATTGTTACGTGCAAGGATGTCAAAAGTTACATTAAAAAGAAAAAAATAATTTATTTATACTAATCCTAAAATATAGAGTACTAATAATTTTAAAATATGAAATTCTAATAATTTTAGAATATGAAATTCTAATAATACATAATATTCTAATAATCTTAAAATATAAAATTTTAATAATTTTAAAACACAAAGTTCTTGTAAAATTTCTAAAATTTTTTTAATTCAAAATTTTTAAAATATCCTTAGTTGTTAACTGTGTCAACATTCTTAATAAGATTCATAAGGGTGTTTGTGATAATCAATTGAGAGGATTCTAAAAAAAAAGTTAAGAAGCGCAAAAATTGTCAAACTTTTGAAAATGTACCAAGACAACCACAAGAGAATTTGACATGCCTTGAGAGCTTGTCTTAAAAAAATTCATGTGCAAGGTTATCGAGACTGATCGTGGGTTATTAGCTAACTCATTTCCTCCAAGCGACTAAAGCCTTATATCCTTAGAAATCATATAAACCTTCCAAAACCTTCCAAAGTCATTTTCAGTCTGAAATAGTGATGGACGACCTTGTGCAATATATGGTGAAAGGTCCATCAATGTCACATTCATCTCTTACCTCCCTTGAGTTAACCTCTATATTAGACCTTCCTTCAAAATGCTCCTTACAAAAAGACCTATTTTTACTATTTCTATGCATATCATCCTAGTTAAATGAAAATTTTAAAAGCCTTAACCCTTCAAAAATGTTTATCTCACCAACTTTCTCAACGGTATATATTTGTCGTGAGGATGCAATGATGTTTATCTAATCATCACTACCATCACCACTAAGTAATTAGAAAGGTCCATTTCCTTCTTTCCCTCACTAGTGACACTAAAAACTTCTTTTATAGAACTTTCTTTGTTAGAATCACTTATTAAGACATAAGGTATTAGAGGATAAATCTTGAGAGTTATCATAATCAAATATGATCAAAATTCTTCCTAAAAATTAATGAAAGAAAAACAACTTCTTGCCAAGGACAAGACTCAGTGTGAATGAGTGCCAATTGGTACTATACTAAATACAAAAGTTAAAAACTATTCATTACCAAAATCATGAAATTTATACTACATATGTTCATAGCCTAGATTTACAAAAGTAAACATGGATGACTAACAATAATAATAAGTCCAAAACTATATTCTAAGAGTTAAACATCCTCTAAACTAGTCTTAGAATACATGAAATATGCACATATCATCTTAAACTTTCATTATTAGCATCCAAATACTCATATACACCCACCATGTCAAGCAAAAATTTTACTTATTATTATAAGAAAAAAATCTATGAGAAGATACCTGTGAAGAAGAGTAAGGATCAAGCATAAAACCTTTCCAAGCGTAAGAAAGACAAACCCTTCAACGCCAAAGCCAAAGTGATACATGAGTATATTATCAAAGTTAGGTTACTATCTTGCTAAATTTTAAAACAAAAGGTGGAAAAATGAACGTTTCTTCCTGTGTTTTGACAAATCCATTAAAATAATCTAATCATAATCTACAAGAGCATCAAAGGTCCTTGTGGTGCCATGTGTTGGTGAGGCATTTAAAACCCAAAAATATTATACTTTTCATTGTCATTTAGTGTGTTGCACTTAATATTTCTAACATGCTAGTTCTAAGGAATGCAAATTGTGTCAGCAACAATAAAAGACATTTAATGGTTTTAGAATTAGTTGGTAGGTCAACATAATAGTAAGAGATTTTACAAATTTTACAAATTTTGAAACAACAGCGAGATTGCTGACTTTGGTTTCGATCTTGCAAGGTCTCCATCAATTACGGAAACCACCTTCATGCAACAATATTTATATATGTTTGAGCAAAATTTCTGCACAATCTCCATTGATTACCAATACCACATTCAACAATATATTTATACATGCATTAAGGGTTGTAGTAAAATTCTTCATGATCTCCATTGGTTACTGAGACCATATTCAATAATATATTTTTTATATGCATTAAGTGTTGTAGTGAAATTCATGCATAAATCTTGAATGGACACTGAAACCACAATTCATGCAAATATATTTATATATGCATTAAGTGCTTTAGTAAAATTCATGCATAAATTTTCATTGATCACCAATAATGAAATTATGCAACAATATATATACATATACTAATATAAATTTGACATTTTGGTTTCATATAAAATCTTATGGATGAGCATTTAGAGTTCCATAAAGGTTAATAAATGCATATTCATTCATAAAGCATGAGAATTCATATGTTTGCAAAGACGTAAATATGTGAAATACTATCGTAGATTAATTGGTGTAGACCAAGTATATAAACTATAACATAACATTTGCTTAAGGATTGTATTAATAGCAATTTTAATGCTAGCTTCCAAGACTTAAAAATTACTGCAGCATTCAAGAGCTATGGGGGCTGCAGCATTCAACAAACCTGTTCTCAGCACTATAGTCAAGATTCTCGGTTAAGCACCGAGAGTAAATCCTAGGCTAGCTTATGAAATCATGTCCATGTAGTCTACAAAAACTAAAGTATACTCAGTGCCTGAAAAATGTCGTGCTTGCACCTTAAAGTCGGACTAGAGTAACAACCATTTTACCAACTTAAAGTGAATTATTCTGACTAAGTGATGAAATCATTCATCTCGTATTCTATTGACAGCAAGATTCCTTTTTCACAAAATATTTATGACACACGTCACATAGTAATAGAATGATATGACTATTATGGTCTTAAATTTTTACCTCATAGTAGTTTGAGTCAAAGTGAAGACACCATAATAATTGAGTTCTCATCACTTTAGGTAAAGAGTTGTCACATGCCCCATATAATTTTAAATTTTCTATTATAAAAGAGATGCTAAATCATTGAGGGAGGGACCTTTTTACGTAGAAAAAAGCCTTTTTCTTGGTGCCTTAGGAATCTTAGTTATAAGTCCACCTTGCTTATATTTTTCGACTATCCCTCCGTGTCTTGGGTGAACATGATGTCATTTAAAATCAGTTTTTAGACACTTAATCTCTCTCTACAAATCTTTATGGTCGCCTTCAAATTCTCTTCACTGACTTGACCGCCAGAAAATTATTGTCGGCTTTCTAGCTAGTGCCCCTTGACATTCTTGGGATTCATTAATGAGGCTGATAACTTTGTTGCATATTATACCAATGGCGGTGGAGGACTATCATGATAATTTAAGAATATACTTGGTGCATATCTGGCCCACGGTGACTGGTAATTGCATGACATCTTGAGTACATATTTAAGGCACGTTTAACTGTGGGTGACCAAGTACCATCAACATAGCCAACAGAGATTCTTTTTCTACAAGCGTCTCGACTTTTTTGATATAATTTATTAGGATTTTTTCTTTTTTTTTTATAATTTATTAGAGATTTAATAAAATATTTTAGTGACATTTTAGGCCTTCTCTATATGTTGTTATTAGACTTAAAATTATTATAAATAAACTAAGTATATTATTTATTTTTATCTATATAAATTGTTGAGTGTTTGATTCAAAATAAAATTTTGATAACTATAGCTACTGGCAATAAATATAAATTTAAAAGTTAATAATATTTTTGTTAAAATAAAAAATAATAAATTTATTTTTATATATAATTTTATAGTATAAATAAATAAAAAAATTATTATTTTTTTTTATTCTTAAAAATAAACACAAACACACTATAAGAATAATATTTATTATTATTATATAATATTATTTTATTTTATTTTAACGATGATCAAGCAAGTGGATTGAACAGAGAAATTTTCCTTTATATTTCAAAAAATTTTGACAAAACCCGCTATAACTTCTCATAGAGGGTTGCTGGGTTTGTTGGAGAGAAAAAAATTATAATAAAATTCTAAAAATTATTTAGTCTAATTTACAAGTGGAAGAAAATAAGTGGGAGAATTGAGGAAAAGAAATCCCATCCCATTGCAATTCCTCCCCGTCGAATGAGTTAAGCTAAAAATGCAGCATTTGAAAGAGGCACAAGTTTATGGACACAAAGCCCCGCTTGCGAGCAAGTTTACACCATAATAATTGTACTAACAAAGTTTTTAGGCTATTTCATTTTACAATAATTTTTGTAAAATCAACTAGATACACCGTAATCAAATTAAAAGATATTTCCATCAAACTTCTGAAAATTAAATTACAAAAAAACATAAAATATACAAATTTTACACATAAATTCACGTGTTAATATAGTACATTTGTTCATATTTTATAATTTTAAAATCTTACAATTCAATAAAAAGTAAATCATAAATATGTGTGCAGGCTGAGAGACACAAGAAATATAATATTATTATATAATTAAAACTATAGTTTTACAAGGTATATTTTGAACCCTAAATAATGCATATTTGTTATAATTTTTTTTTTTCATAGAAGGAAATACAAAATCATGTATAATAATTACCTCAAAAAACTTACCATTCCTTGGGTAAACATCTCAAATTATTTGGAAGATGATGAAATTTGTATTGATAAAAGATATGCAATTATCCAACTTGAAAAAGAATTAATACCCCCAACCATAATTTATCACAAGTTTGAGCTGCATTCGATGCAATAGAGCTCTGTACCAAACAAATAAATTTGAGAATTAAAGATTAAAAAAAGTATAAAATGAATATAGGATTTTGCGAATTTGAAATTGCTAAATAGATATACATTATCAGATACACTTCCTTTTTCATTAGTGTATGTGTGAAAATTGGGTGCAAGAAAAAGAACAAATACAACTTATATATATAGTTTCATTTGAGATTGTGGTGTTTGTAGAGTCAGTAACTTCAAAGTCATGGTACTTCAATATCAAACAAAACCATAATATATATCAGTCAAAGAACATAACAACCAAAGCTACAATTAAAGCAGTTTCAATAGACCCGGGAAAAATGGTTAGTCGAAATTTGTTTCTTTTTACGTAAATCTGCCGAAGCTTGTACATGAGACTAGTCTGCATAAGAAAAAAAGACACATGAAATAAGATTTAATTAGGCAATGTAAATATTACAACAAATGATAGAACAAATATTTGTCTGTAATGACAAATAGTGTGCATTAGCTGAACGCTGGATCATTTACCATCCTAATATTTGGAACAAAGTAGCAATCTGCTTGCACCATATATAACATATAAGTCATAATCATGAGACATGATTATCCATATATAAAGATTCCTTGTGGCCATCAAGAGAACTCGACCTATTCATTTTTTCGATAATAATAGACATCTAATGTTTCCAACCCAAATCAGCCGTAGCTTTAAAGGCATAGCAGCTAAATACCAAATGAACTGTAAGACTATATGGATGAGGTTTGTTTATATTGCCAACCTTGCAGGAAACTTATAAACTTCAAAATTTAACCAGGCAAGGTAGAAAAAGACCTTGTTACAAATATATGAATATGATTCTACTGTTAAATAATAATGTAATCTAATACTAATAGTCTGCAGTTATGCTCAGAGGACTTCCATGGCACATATCTTCTTGACTTTCCCGACTTCAAGAAACAGTCTTTACCTGGCTATTAAAGTGGTATTGAAGATGCAGAGATGGATGAGTGACTCAAAAATGACAAATAACAACTAAAGGATAAAATAGAATCAGCTGAAAGATTAATCTAATTGCTTTAGAGAAAGTGATTTGATCTCACTATTTGTTAACAAAGACCAAAAACCATTAAGCTATATGTCCATGTATTTTAGCTGCATAACTGAAATGAATCCATAGTCAGTTCAATATAGAAAAATCAAGCTCTGTTGAACTGTTCGAAAATTTTGTAATTCAGTTTTGGCTGCCATTTATGTAATTTAATTCTCAAATGATGTTTTATTCAACAAAGCTATTTCTAATTTGCACGGAAATCAAACAAAAAGAAAGTTCTTGAATGATTGATACTAGCAAATGTTAAAGACTTGCAAGCTTTGATTTTCTCCTTCAATGTGTTGTTTTGTCAAATAAGATGCTATAGATTGTTGATTATACCTGAGCCATTATCGAATTTCCTCTATAGATTGTGCAAGATCTTTGGAAGGGGCTTCCTTTCATCATCAAATCAGAGGCCGAGCCTTCAGGATTTTCACTGATAAGTATTACTTCAAACTCAGTTCTAGTAAGTGTTTTCAGTGTCCTCTTCACTTTGAAAATTTGGTCCTTCTCCTCACCATTATCTCCCTTAAAACCTTGCCATGAACCCTTCTACAACCAGGAAAGAAATCACATTAATTCTGGTTTACTCTTAAAAGCAATGACAACTTATTAGAGTTAGAGTGACTCAATTACTGAATCAACCAAGTTATGTGTTTAGTTTAACAGTGTATTTTCAATCATATTAATTACTTTATATGAGCATATGGTAGTCTAGAAAGGACCTCCAGCATGACAATGTAATGCAATCAGGATCCAAATTTGCCAAGCCAACTGATTTCTTCTTTAATAAGCAAATTGCTGTGATTAATAGCTAAAAAAATATATATTGCTGGCTACTAAAGCAAAAATACTGTAGTAGGATAACTTCTATCCCTTATCAAAACTAATACTTGCATTCTAGCAGATTAGCACAGTCCTCATAGTGAATACTTGCTATTCTGATTGTTTTTTCAATTCCCACTGATTAAGTATTCTACATTTTCGGAGATTAGTTATCAGGCCATTCTATGGTACCCGGCAGTGTCAATTGGGATGAGCTATAGACCATTTATAAGGATTTTCACACTTTTGACCAAAGATTCAAAAGGGTAAACCAAAAGAAATTGCTTGGTTTGATAACCTTTTTGCAACGGAAACAAGAGGTCTAGGGATTTAAGTGTTCCTCACACCAACCTCAACGGGGAATAGTTTTAGTTTGAGTGTGTAGTAACTTGGAAAAAAAAAATGATACTCCACATTGCAGGAGCATAAAAGTGTAAGGAGTAAAAAACCAATTGAACACTTGCGCAATCTAGATTTTATTTTATTTTCAGGGAATTCTAATAAACTGTGAAAGATTCAATTCTGTAAAGCAAAGAATAAAGCTACCTTCTGATCAAAGAATCTGAAGAAGTCGGGATTCCTTGTAAAGTTTTTATAAATGAATTTCTAAAAACAATCAATGACCAAAAGCATTTAAAGGCTTGGGGCAAATCCTACTCTTGTCAACAAGGTTTTTTTTCATAATTGTGTGTCAGGTATGCATGGGGCAATGCAACGGCACTGGCAAAGATTTCATTTTTCACAGGAAAATATAAGTTAAAAATAAAAGAAGAGATATTTCAACGAGTTATTTGTTTTTTGAAATCCCTAGAGGTGTCAAAATTTGTATTTTTTTTGGGACTCCTCAACCACTCAATGAGTATAAATTAAATTAAAAATTTCTCACAACTCTCGTTTAATCCAAGCTGCTAACCTCAATCAAAAAACAATGAACTAAAAGTTGAAATTCACATTAAAATTTTTTTCACAGAGACTTGCATGCAAGATGTTTTGCAGGTCATACACCACAAACTTGTTAATTAAAGGGTTCTGTAATGCAAGATTGTGTCTTGCTTGTGCATTAGGTTTGTCTCCAGAAAAAATAAAAATGGCATTTCCTATCAATTTCTTTTTACTATTATGATTACTTCAAAGAAATTTAAATTTGAACAACCAAAGGTTAAAAATTAAAAAATAAAGGAGAGAGGGGGGCTTACATCTTGATGATATATGGAAACGAGAGGATTTCCCGCAGAATCAAGAAGTAGTCTTTTACGCGGCGATGATTGACAACTGACTCTGTAAACAATATTCCCGGAGGAATCGGCGAAACCGATGTCTCCGTGTGTAAGGCCGGGAAATTTCTTAGACACGAACAGATCAACCGGGATCGGCGTAATCGCCGTGTATATCGGAGCTGAAGCATCCATAAAAAACTGTGAATTTTGTCAAGTGAAGAACGATTTCATTTAGCTTTTAAGAAGAAGAAATAGGATTCCCGAGGGAGAATAAAATACTTGGCTCATTTGTTCGTTCGATAAAAAAGGGAAATTTCCGAAAATAACCTTATTTTAAGGGGTGTTGACATTTTTAACCAATCCTAAAATAATCTTACCAAAATGACCACTTCGGACAATTTTACCCTCAAACCCTACTTTTTACACTTATA
>CP135548.1:2200422-2231406 GCA_032402905.1 Khaya senegalensis | reverse complement strand
ATTAAAATTAAAAAATATAATTAATTATATAAAGGAGGAAGAAAATTAAAAATTTATTAATTTTAGAAGGAGAATTATGATTTCTCACTTTTGGGTGAGAAATCATGATTTTTTCACTTTAAAGAATAAGGATTCTTATAAAAATAAATTTTAATTATTTTTAACAAAAATAAATAAAGTAATAATAATTCTCTTCTTTTTTTTCTTTTTTTTTTCTTAAATTACAACAAATAAATACACCACAAGAGTCCTCCATGAAACCTAGCAGGCCGGGTCTCATGTTGAAGCCGAATTTACAACTTCCAGCGCTTGTCCATTTATTCAATGAGACTGATGCTATTATAGCCCCTCTTCAATTATTTTATTAAAATAATTAAAATTATTACACCTAATTAATTTAAAAATAACCATACTTGTCATAATTAATTCAAACACATGTTGAAGGTATTATTATCGTACTCTTATTTCAATGAATTAACAAAATAGAAGAATAAAAAATATTACTTATCTTAAATATGTAATATTTTTTAAAATATTATTATAAGTAAAAATTAAAAATTAATAAAATTCTTTTGAATTTGTCAAAGAAAAAGAGGCTTGTTTATTTATTTTTATTCTTTACAAAAAAAATTATAATAAGTATAATTTAAAAACTAGTAAAAGCAACAAATTATAAATGTAATACCTAAAGTGTAAATAGTTTTTAAGAAAATGTAAACTACCTGTGTTTAATTAGATATGTATTTTTCTTATGTAAATTTATTTAACATTAAAATTGTAAAAACAGAAGCTGTTTTAAAAGAATTTTAGAAAATTGAAAAAATATCACTCTTTTAAAATCATTTATTACATATTTCAATTGTCTTCGTAATGAATGTCATATTATTTAGAATGCATTTGAGATAGATTTTGAGATTTCTAAGATTGCTTGTTGAGTAACAATGGTTCAATCCATAACGTTTTTCTTCTCTTTTGTTGTCAATGAAATGATTTTTTTTCTTCTTATCTACTGTGGAACAGAATGAATTTTAGTGGTCAGCGTACAAAAGTTGATTTCTTAAAAGATTTATAGATATTATTATCATCACAACTTTAAATTTTTAGATTATATTATTTATTATTTTTTAGTCAATTATTATTTATATTTTATTATAAATTATTTTTATAATTTATTTTATTATAAATTTTTTGAATATATTTTTTTATATAAATTTTTTTTTAAAAAAATGAGAAAATAATATATAAATATATATATATATACACAAATGGAATACGGTGAAGAGTATCTTAATTTTATATAATTTTTTACATTAATTGTTAACATTAATTTCTCAATAACTAGATCAATATATTATTAATGATTAATATCAAATTTAATACGCATAATTAATATATCATAATTAATATACATGTAAAATATAATTTTAATAATTAATTAATTTAATAGTACATAAATTATATAAAAGATGTACACACTTGATCCAAACCCTGTACATAGACATTAAATTCTGAAATCAACATGAATTCTCATTTTACCTTTTAAATACCAATTAAGTTTGACTGATGAAATTATATTATCTATTGATCTAAATTTTAAAAATTTTGTGTAATTTATCAAAAATGGAAAATATATTAATTAACTAAATTGGTTAATTTTATTAACAAGTAGCAAATTAAAATATTATTAAACTTCAAATGTTCAATAACAGAAAATCCTTATCAATAATCAACATTCCAGAATGGTTGTATTTTATATTCTGATTGAATAATAGACCTCAGAATTTTACAAATGATTTTCACTAGCTAGTAATTAGCTTTTCTGTGCTCTACTGCAAAAGTTGAACTCTAAAACCACTTAAATGAGAAGTATTTTATTGCCTTCTACCTGGGAACAACAACAGATTCACATTAACACTGGACAAACAGGCAACTCCAGATTTCATCTCAAAGAATAATAAAAGAAAACTTTCCCTGATTAAAGATCAAAATTTTGCTTCAAATTGAGCTAAACATAAATTTTCAGTGTTAACATAGTGATATACAAACTACAAACTACATCTATAAATTTTGAAGCTCAAGATTTTGGATAGAGTGAACAAGAACTCCCGATTGCATATATAGGTAAAACCCAGATCACTCTAAAACTAATTCTCCATATGTACTTTGGGGAAAGGAAAAGAAAAAAACTAAAGAAATGGTTAGAAAAGGAGTCTAGTTTCTTACACAATTTAGTTATTTCCTTATTCTTCTATTTTCTGAAAGCCATTGTGACTTGTCAAACTCGTCTATCTCAAGCATCAGTCTTCACTGCAATCCTGCAACATCTCTCCATCTTGATGATCGGGTAGAACAATATCAGGAACCTCCTCGATATCCTCTGCAGGCTGATTATATGATATGCACATGTGAAACAAGATCAAGGGGAAAACCAATTATGATAGCAATAACCCAAAAAAAAGGCATAAACTACCTTCCATAATTGCAACAGACGCCATAGCAAATAATCAATGATCATAACCAAGCAAAAGAGCTTGCCTGCCCAAGCACCACATGAAAGGTACCTAAAATCATTAAATTGCCAGCAATTAGAAGACCATCTAGGATGAAGCGATTTGACAAAAGTTTTAGAACGGTAAATTATAATTGACGGTGTCTTTTTGAACTCAATGGGCAAGGGAAATAAATATTAAATATGGACTGTTGTTTAGTAGCAGTATGAAGATTTCTAACACTTGCAATATTGCCAAGAAAAAGGAAAGAAACTTTTTTACTTAAAACAAATGTAGATCCGATATCTGACAATTGCAAGTTCTCAAGGAAGGATTAAACATGTAGTCATCATAAAAAGTTGTATCCACACTTATCTAATACGAACTTACTGCACTCAATTTTTGCATGAGAATCATCTATTGGGATGAAGACTATCAATAACATACCTCGAGAGTTGTAATAAAAGATTTTGATGGGGGCATTTTAAAGCACGGTCATACACAATCTCTGTCCTTTTGGCAACATCATGCCAATTGTAGAGTTTTTTCATCTGGCAAACCGTAAATGAGCATTTGGTATTACACAAAATGTCAATTTTTTTTAAAAAAGATTCAGGTCACTTGAGCAATTTACTCACGCGCTCATGCATAACTTGTGGATCAATGTTGGGAAGTATAGATATTGCCTTCCCGATTGCCAGTACCATATCAACAGGATCTGGTTCAGCAAGTACAATCATGTCATCTGGTAAAACCTATAATGAGAGGAGGGAAAGTTTAACAAGCTAGCTTGCTAAGGATTTCCAGATATTAAATAATTACTACCATGTCATTCTATGATAGCGTAATCAAAAATAAGAAAGGACAGCAAAGCATCTTCTGATACATGCCTCCGGGACACCTCCCACACGTGTACTGACTGTTAATAATCCACAACTAGCAGCCTCTAATATGGCTATGCAGAAGGCTTCCGTCAAAGAACTGTAGAAAGGTACGTCAAAGCATTCAGAGAGGATAAAAGTAACTTCTGCACAAAGTTGGTCAAGCAACTAAATGAGAAGAAAACAGAACAATACAAAATCCAATTAGAAGTTCACCTGTTTAAGAATATATGGCCAGAAATCAGGACTGACCGTACTTGTGCATGTGGCACAGCCCCCAACATCT
Source organism: Khaya senegalensis (assembly GCA_032402905.1). Taxonomy (NCBI): domain Eukaryota; kingdom Viridiplantae; phylum Streptophyta; class Magnoliopsida; order Sapindales; family Meliaceae; genus Khaya; species Khaya senegalensis. The sequence continues at coordinate 2,227,750 of CP135548.1, read as the reverse complement.
CAACTCGATCTTGAAGAGAATGCTTCTCCCTCATCTCCTCCAACCGCACGCGTTTAGGTCCATCTCCCCCAACAATGAAACGAACCTTAACAAATGTTTCCAAATGAGATGAGATCAAAATAACTTAATTTTCCATAAAGCTAAGTTCTGCTATCATTTAAAACTTTTTCCTTTCAATATATTACAACTAAAATGAAAAAAAAAAAAAATTACACCATGCAACAGACTACATCCATCCCGCTTTTCCTTAATACAGGAAGATGTGAACATCCCACTTAGAATGGCAAGGCTTTATCACGATCTAACAGATTATTACTTTTCAATAAACTTTACACTGAGAAACACGAAGTTCTCAAAATATCTTGAGGAATACATCAAAGTCTAAGTCTGAATTGGAAAAAAAAAATTAAACTTATTCAATTACCACCAGATAAAGATGTTACAAAATTTGATGTAGGCATAATGTGATCCTTAAATTTGACAGGACAAAAACAAATCAGTGGTTTCAAAGATGAATTTCTCAAATGTAAGTCTTGGAATCCAAATACAGCCAGTTAGTCCATTTGACATCTTCAAACACTGATGAGGATAATAACACCATCACCAAGAAGCAAATCAATGAAAATTATCCACCAAATAACTTCGACATTGACTATATCCGTTAATGCATCATCATCTTGATAGACATCGTCTTCAACTGTCAATGAATGGACACTAACAAAGTATTTGACCAATGAGACATTTCCCAGCATTACTTTACACTCAACCATCTCCACATTGTCAATTCACAGGTACAAAAACAAAGACCCGCCTTCCAGGAAGAATTAAGAATTGGGGTTTAGTTCATGCCAAATCTATGTCAGGGAAATAAGACCATGTGACAATCAGGTCTGAGAGCATAAAGAAAAATCAAAAGCAACACCATGTTTTAACAACTCACATTGGGGTGAGTTCGACATACTTCTGGAATGACTTCAACAAGCAAATCTGCACCCTTACGATAAACTAATCTGCTAATCACAACAATAATAATTTCATTATTGCCAGGTTGCTTTGGGGCAGGTTTGAACATTGCAGTGTCCACAGCATTTGGTATTACAAAGACCTTTTCAGGTGGCAGCCCTGATCTTAGCACTGTGTTTTCCTTGCTTGTGTGAGAAACACAAATAGCCTGGCTCACATCAGCTAAAGTAAACTGCAATACTTTGTTCATGTGTATGCTTCCCACATCAGCAAACCCGTAGAGTGAATGGTCAGTAAATACAACTTTATATCCCATAGTGCGTGCGTGCATCAAAGCTTCATGACAAAGGGTTGAGAAGGCTTGATGCCCATGCACCAAAGATATTTTTTCTCGAGCAAGGATTGTCCTTATAATTGGAAGAGTTCCGTAAAAGGTTGGTAATGTGTTCTGCATAATAAATGGTCTCCATGGTACATAATAAACTTTCAACCCACCCGTCGTGTATCTCACACCAGAGCGATTTCCATAAGCATGAGTCATAACCACCACCTGGATAACCATGTAATAAATAGTTCATGTGCCCATTTAAAATTATATCTAAGAAGCAATTGTTGTTTCATGCATATGTTAGGTCAACAGTAGAATATCTCATTTGGATGGCTGGAAGGAGGGAGACATGTGCAAGAGAGAGTACAGATACAATGTAGAAAGAGAAAGAGGAAACATAAAGGCAATTTTCAATTGCATTGCTATCCAGGCTTTCCTACTTGTTTAATTTCCTCAACCAAAGACGAGAAGAGGCCAATTCGAAAAATCATTTCCTCATTTTTCTGTCTTTACCGAGGCCTTAATTGTATCAGGGCTAGCATTCAAGATATAAGAGCTAAAACTGAACAACATTCTCTAACCTTGTGGCCAAGCTTTAGCAGGCATTGTGACAGATAGTAAATGTGATTCTCCACACCACCAAAGTTCGGATAGAAAAAATCAGATACCATCAGAATTCTATGCCTCTGATTAGCCATGAAGTCAAATCTCTCACCTGCAATAAGAACAATTTTCTATTTCTAAGATAGAATTCATCCATTTTTCAACAACGAAGGAAAACCATCAACAAATAGAAACAATTACTGATAATAAGTTAACAGTACGTAACAATAATTGTTAATGTCACATACAAACAGCAAGAACAACAGTTGCATGGTCAATTTACAAAGAGTTTTAGTGTCTATATGTGTCAAGAAGCAGTTTGAGAACAAAAAGTTGATTCAAAACAAACAAAGCTGTACACCGATAGAAACTTAAAAATCATTCCAGCCTACAAGCTAACTTGAATGGCAAATCTTATAGCATATACAGCTTAAAATGCCTGAAATACAAACCAATATATGCATTCATGTATAAATTTTAACATAGCTCTCAGGTCATATAAACAAGTGATGTGGAAGTTCAGAGGAGCACAATTGGATCAAGACAGTTATTTGATCTGTGCCTATGTTAGCCGGCAGCAAAATCAACAAATAGATAAAGAATTCCAGTCTCCATTACTTTGAATTTCAACATATTACTAACCAAATAAACATAAATGACAATATCAAAGCACATATCAGTGAAAACTGTAAGAAGCTTGATCCCAAGGATTCCATTGTTAATTAATGGACCATGCCTACGCGAGAAGGAAATAACTGTATGCCAAATCAAAACGAATAAAAATTTTATGAAAATCACCAGCTGATACCGCGCAATGATGCAAAATGCCCAAAAACTAAAGTTCAATAACACAATAAGATAACCCGCAGCATTGAATACTGTACAAACATCATTTTCAGCACCCTTATGCCCACAAAAGAAACAATTAATTAAGAAATGTAACGGAAATGGAACCACAGATCAAGCAGAAGTAATGGGGATTAAGTTAACTAACAAGGTTCTGAGCAAGTACAATTTCATGGAGCTTGGAGACTCAGGTTGTAGATGAACGACTCAATTTGGATTAAGACGAAACGGACAATAGATCCAATTACATCGGACTTGTCTTTTGGACGAAAGCAGAAAAATTCAATTTGATGATAAATATTTAATGGAATTGTTAATTGTATGTCGCTCAATAATTCAAAAATTAATCAAACATCTCACTGTTCATAATTTTATGGCGATATCACAAATTTTTGTAAGAAGAATTTTAAAAAAAAAATTTACCTTTATTGAGCATATAAATAAATCTTTTCGCGTTTTGCTGCCTAATACCATTAGCATTAGCGTGTTCCTCGTTGCGAGAGCTTCTGCTTCTGTCCAAATACCGTCCTATTCCGGCTACTGTACGCCGTGAACGTCATTGATTGGATATTTATAGTTACACCCCTCCCAAAGTGATATATCTTGCATTTATTAAAAATTTACGGTCATGCGCTCGGTGGAATTATAAATACTATTCCTCTAATTGATGAATGAAAATTTATGTTAGTTCAATGTGTGCCATTTATGAGAAATTTACTTTGATGCCTTCAAAAAATGGCAAATTATGTCTCGCACTTTAAATATTGATAAGTTAGTCCTTAATCACCCTTTGCTGATAAGTTTATAATTATCTTTCCATGAATAATCAATTTTATTGAGGTTAACAGTTTGAGATTTCCACCATTTTCAATGGCTAGTCGAGTGAAGATTGTTGAACATTTTTTGTTAGGTAATAGAATTGTACATAGGTTCTGGGTTAGTCCAAAATTATTAGAAGCTGAATTTATTAGTTCAACTCTAGAACTAGAACTAACTCTTTTAAGTTTAGTTTCAGCTCCAAGAGTAAAGAACTAATTTTCCTCAATTGAGTTTCGATTTTATAAATCTTGGAATCGAAATCAAACCAAACAACTCATTTCTTTAACATAGCTTACAAGGGACCCAAACTTACTCGAACCTTGTTCAAACCTGACCCAACCCATAAAAATACAAACAAAACTAACCCAAATTAGATCTAATCGTTTGAATTCTTTCTTTTCTATAGTTTCATTATCCATTTCTTCCATTCCAAATTCCAATTCTAGCAACCATTTCTTTTAATTTTTGCTTCTTTCTAGAAGGATTTGTTGTGCAAACATTGTGAATTTGACTTGAAAATTATTTGTTGATCTAAGTTTACGAAATCCTAACTTTCTTACTCTTCTCTCTTGCCTTATCTTTGGTTTAGTTTGCAAATTTTTATTGAGTTTTTCTTGGATCTTTCAAAATAAAATGAAAATCTTTTGCAACAATTTTAGACAAACAAAGGAGTTAAAGTAATGCTAATTATTTCTATGCTTTGTTTGAAAACCTAGGTTATATTCTATATATATTAGTATGTTTTGTATATGATTTTGCAAACCTAGGTTATGTTCTGTACATGTTAGTATGTTCTTTTATGTTATGCTTTATGTTGAAAGCTTGCATCAATGCTCGGCTAGATTTTACCAGTGGTTGCTGGACATATATAATTAGCCTACATAAGTATAAGGCCAAAGGCTATTAAAACCAAAATTTAGTTTTGCATATAGGGTTATTTATTCAGAATCTAATTTAAAACATAACTTTTCCAAATGAATTTTGAAAAATTAAATGAAACTTTGCATTTCACTTCACCTCCTTATTCTTGTTAGTTTTTGAACCATCCTAAAGAGGACAATCATTTGTACCACAATTTTTAACAGTATTTAGTTGCTTACTAATTGAGCACTTAGACTTTCTTCATATCCACACATAATATCTTAGTATGACATTTTATTTGAAGATTATAATATTATATTTCTAATTATTTTTTGTTTTTAATTTCTATTTTAATTTTTAGTTATTAATCTTACATGTATATTTTTTATAGTTCTAAAAATTTATAAAATCGAAAATAGATGTCGGTGTTATAAATAGTCAAGTTATTTCTAAGGTATCTCGAACCCATAAAAGTACTTATAATATGTGGGGTCGTTTTAAGCGCATAAATAAGTAGCATACTAACATTAATGAGAATATAAAATGAAATTCTTACAGGAAGGTTTTAAGGTGCAAAGTTTAATGGGATAACTTTTGCAATGAAAAAACATCTGGATAGGTGTCTTAAATATCTTCTTAATATAGATAAGAAACATAGGCTTCTTGTTAGCAAGCCTTGTGATACTAATGAAGGTAGTAATCTTACCATATGAAAATTTAATTAAGAATATTATGGTGTTAGGATATACCTTATAAGTTATTTGTGTTATCGGTTTCAAAAATATTTTGTTTTGCATATGTACTGTATTTATTAATAAAAGAAAGAGTTCTTTATTTACAAATATAAGTTATTTTTTTATTTTGTTATGCATATAAATAAAGTACGTTTGTGAATTATTCGAATAATTTATTTAATTGTTGAATAAGATTATTAAAATTATTCCCTACAAAAATGATATCAAATCAGTAATAATATTACATGATAGGCATACTAAATATTTCTGGTGAATATCATGAGATAATATTAGTGTGGGTAATATGATAGTTACGTTATTAAGACATTAGTATGGAATAAATAGTTAAAAAACTATTTTCTCGAATATGACTACACAATGATAAATCATATAGTAATGTATATAATTAATGATTTATCATATAATTGTATTAGTATACAATGTTATTCTTTGACCTAAGAATTATAGTTAAATTTGGTATAAATGCATATAATTCATATGGTATATAAGTATAAGACTAATCACATATTATATAATAAAGTTAGTTTGATCATGTGTTGTTTACATTTAAAAATAAATGATAGTCAAGACGAGATCCATTGGCTTGATATACATAGGATCGAAGTTTTCGCTGACTTCATTTGAATTCGAATTTCTATAATATTCTCAAATTTAGGTGTCATTGGAGTATCTTAATGCATGTATTTTTATTATATTTTATTTATTACTTAGATAGAGAAATATAGAAGAGAAGTGTTGGATACGTGATGGGAGAAAATTTGACGAAAACAGATCTAAATAGTGTTAAGGATAAAATCGTTATTTTAAAAAATGACGAAAGACAGAATTAGAGCCTAATGAGTTAAAAGTTGTATGATAGAGATTATTAGAGGAATGGAGTAGTTGAATAATCCTAAAACGGCAAAAAAAAAAGGCGATTTTGCTAAAAAGGGCAAAAAAAGATAATTTTGCTAAAAAGGACGAAATTGTCATTTTGCCAAGGGCTAAAAGGGTCATATTAGAATTCAACCATCTAAAAATTCTTCAAATATTGTGAATAATAGGTAGGAAGAAATTAAAATTTGATTTGGATTTAAATTCTTTTAGAAAAGATGAAAAAAAAAGACAAAAATGATCTTTTATGTTCACCAAGGGCAAAGTAGTCATTTAAAAAGAATCAAGTGGTAAAGTGAGAGTTAAATTTAAAAGATAAGAAGGAAATTATCTTAAAATATTACGGGTAGTATGGTAAGTACATTAGGGTATAAAGAAAATTTTTAAAAAGTTAAGGGGTAAAATGGTAAAATAGATATCTTAGTCCAAAAAGGTAGAAATTACTAGAATTTTCTCCACCTTTCTTCTTTTTTGGCCAAACCAAGTTTTTCCATTTCTCTCACAAAATTTTTGAATTTTTCAAGTTAAAAATCTCACCAAATATAAGAAATTTTAAGAATTTCTTAAGAAAAAATTGTTAAGTAGGTGAGAACTTTCTTTTATTATTATTTTTGTATTAGTTTATGGTATTTTAACTTTTTTTTTTTTTTTTTATATTGAGCTTAATGGGTATTAATTGTGAAAATAGGTGAAGAAGGGAGAAATAAAGTTTGATAGTGGAAGAATTTTGCACCATTAAGGTAAGAAATGCAAAACTCCAAATTTTTGATAAATTAGGGTTTATGGGTTATTGAAATTGTGATGATTTTTTATGAATATATTGTGTAATGAATATAGTAAGATTATGTGATAATAGCTTAAGTGAAAATATTGGAAGAAAATAAGTTATATGTATGCATGTTCAATCAGCCAACGAGGAATGTATTAGTGTTTGGTTAAATTTTTATTGTTTGATATTTATAATAATGAAATTATGAAAGTAAAATTATTTTGGGATAAATTGGTGTGTTTGTATGTTGATTAGAAGTGAAAAAAATTGAAAGTGTAGGTACGGGTATGTATTTGGCCAATATGGTAAATTAATGATTGATTATGTTTTGGTCATATTATCAAAATTATGTAGTAGTGAATACATGTGAAGTAAGTGAATGGTGTGGAAAGTAAAAAAAAAAAAAGAAAAATTAAGAAAAATAGATAAATGTAGAAGTTCGGCATGTAGTCACCATTTAGTATATTTTCGGCTATTTGCATTGTGTATGTCTTGGACAAAAATTGTTACTTTTGATATGTAATGTGTATTATTTGTGTATGGGAATGATTAAAAATGGATTTGTGAAAAAAAAATTATATTGTCAGAGAATGAGTATGGTTATGAAATTTAGAATTGTTTTGGATAAATAGTTAAATTGGAATATGCGTGTGTGTGTGTGTGTGTGTGTGTGTGTGTGTACATGTACCTATATGTATAGTTAATGACTTGAGTAGTAATTACGGTCGCAAATAATTTTGTCAATATTAATCGTCAAATGAGATATTTTAAAATACTTTTCAATGGTATATGTTTTAGTATAAGTATGTAGGAACTATGGCAATTATGATTATATGAATATAAATGTGTGTGTGTTTTTGTGTATTAAGATATAAGAATAACGATTTTAATAATATCTTATGTGTGTGTGTGTGTGTGTGTGTATATATATATATATATATTATAATAATTATTACTATCATTACTACTATTATGATTATTCATTGAGTATTGGTTTATGCACTTGTGTATTACTATCATTACTACTATTATGATTATTCATTGAGTATTGGTTCATGCACTTGTGTACGTTGTAGGTTGTAATATATATATATATATATATATTCCTTTTACATTGGTAGAAAATTATAGAACTGTATTATATGTGGGTGTTATGGATAAGATAAAATTATTGAAATACCTTTAAGAATAGTTAAGAGTAAATAGTGGTAATATTGGCATGAGTGAATGAAGATAATGAATAATTAGTATAATTAGGATAATTATTGATTAACAGAACTTCCCTATACACCGGTAGAGCCGCTCAGGACAGAGCGTAATTATTATTATTTTAACTGCGCTCCCTAAGGGGTAAACTGAACCCACAGTTATCCTTATGGTACTTAAGAGGATATGTTGTAATCACAACAGTCCTTCATGCTGACCTGGGAGGTATGTTGAACTCATGGTAGAACCGGTATTTGTACATAATTTGATAGAAGAATGGGTGTGTAGGATGAGTATGGTGACCATGATTCATAGTATACCTTAATTATGACCGGTCTATATTAAGCATGAATAAATTATAACAAAATGAAAAGGAATAAAGTGGAAGAGATATAAAAGAGAGAAATAAGGTTATTACTATTATTATTGTTATTCTAAATAATTATTAATTGTATGGTTGGGATGTTATGAATACTAAATTGTTGTTGTAGCATTTATATTTCTTACTGAGTAATTTTATATTACTCACTCTATAGTTAAATTATTTTTCAGGTACATCTAGTCAGTCAGTGGATCCGGACAAATCCTCTAAGCAGTGATCAGTAGAGAGAATGGGCATAAAAATTATATTGTTTTTGACCGAATATGCATATATATATATATATATATATATACCCTTATCTAAATGATGTAAGGTTGGTTGGGCACGTATAAGTAGATTTTTCAAATATAGTATATCAATGGTAGAAAATACTATTTAAAATTGTTAACTATATATATAAAAAAAAAAATTTCAACATGTACGTTTTAATATTATCGCCTACTTACTAGGACATTGGGTATGGGTTATCACAGTTTCTTAACAAACATTATATATGGTTGAAAAAGTAATTATCTAATTAGAATAAATTAAATATCACACAAAGAAATTTGCATTGATGAATTTAGTGCATGTTGATCGATAGTTCGTATTGACATCGGTATAGAGTTTTGACATACAATGAATTTTTACTTAATTAGAATTTGATAACAGAAGAATTTTATCCACACGATATGTACAATTTGAATGAAATTCGATGAAATACTACTTTATTGTAGTTTAGAGGTTATGGTATATTATTAGATATTAACTATAGTTATTGAATTTTTAAATAGTTCAAAATTCGAAAAATTTGAAATAAATTCACTGCTATTCTATTGTAAACTTACATAGTCATATTGATAACTAAAGGTAGTGAGATATAGCTAGAAGAGAAAAAATATTATTAGTAAGAAGGTTAGCACATTCGAGATAATATATAGGTCGAAATAAATATATATAAGTGTTATATATATTTATGAATTCTTTAAAATATTTAAAGAATTTTCTTAATTTTGCATTATAATGTAATTTAATGTAAATTATATGGCATAATTGATAATATAGATTATCAAAGAATTTAAATTCAAATGTGTAATTTTTAGATAATTATACTTGAATTCTTGAAGTTATACTTAGTTATATTTACTTAATAGTTAAGTGAATATCTTGCATTTAAGTATAAGAACTAAAATACATAAAATGACAATTATTGGATAATTATTATTTTATCCATAACACATATCTATCCTTAATTAAAATTAAGAGTAATTTTATAAAAGTATGGATATGTTTTAAGTATATAAAGGGCCAACTTTATTAATTTTTTATAAGATAAAATGCCATAAACCCTAGCCCTCTTCCTTGATTTTGGCCACTCCTTTCTCTTGCCTTCGTTATTGTAAATTGTGAATATTCATACTTTTGAAGGTTTTTCTTCATCACCTAATAAATTAAAGAGGTAAAAAAACTTATCTCAATTTGGTTTTATGCATATGTATGATATATGTTATGTTGGCTTACTAAGTATTTGATAAAATATATGAATGGTTCATGTTTATTTTTTGTTACATGTATTTTCATAAATCTTTCCTTCATGTGGGGTGATGCTTGTTAAAACTATTGTAAAATATGAATTGTCTTTTATTATAGTAAGGTGTGAAGGTTTTAGAGAGTTTGTGTATGTTTTACAACCTTAATTTTAGTTTGTTTTTCACTTTACCATTACTAAAGACTGCATGAAAGTATATATAGATAAGAAGACTAGTTTGCAAGAATGCTTAAAGCCCATGAATATAAAAATTATTTTAATTATGAATATTTGGACTTCTATTCAAACTCTAAGTTTTTAATGTCATACTACACATTTTGTTGATAATGATCGGAAGTTGCATAAAAAATATTTAAATTTTGTTAAAATACTGAGTCGATAAGAGAAAGACATGGAAAAAAAAAGTAAAATCATGCATTCAAAAATGAGGTATTTATGATAAAGTGTCTATGGTTACGGTAAAAAATGTTAGTTTTAAGAACTTAGTAATTACATATTTGAAGAGTAGGCTTTCGATCTTAGTTCCTAGTTGGGATTATTTTCATATGAGATATGTTGCTCATATTTTAAACTTGGTTGTTATTAAATTTGGTTGTTAAAGATAGGCTTGAAAAAATTAAAAATTCTAATAGTTGAATTCGTAGTGTGGTGAGATATGTAAGGAGGTTTTTGACAAAGACTCAACAATTTAAATTATGTGTTAAGAGAGAAACGATCACTAATAATTGTAAAGTTTGTCTTGATGTTTTCACTAGGTGGAACTCCACTTACTTATATTAGACATAACCATTATGTTTCAAAAATTATTTGATATGATGGAAGATGAGGATCCAATTTATAAGTGTGAACTTGAGAGTGATAATAGTATTCTGACTTAGGAAAATTGGTAAAAATCAAAAGTTTTGACAAAAATTTTAAAAAAGTTATATCTTGTCACATATAATAATTATAATCATGATACAGTTTTCATCCTCATTTGCATGAATGAATGGCAAATGATACAAAACTACAAGTTAAAAGTATATGTCTGAAAATGAAAAAAAAAAAAAAAAGGTTTGATAGGCTTATGGTGATGTTAATAAGACAAATATTATTATTGTCATCACAACTATGTTAGATCCTAGATGTAATATGTATATGGCTACTTTTTCAATAATAAAAATTTTGGTAAAGAAAGTGCAAAAAGTGTAGGATAAATGTGTACATTTGAATGATGTTTTGCAAGATTTGTTTTAATTTTATGGAGATGGTTACAAAAGTTGTGAACAAAACCATTTGTCTCAATGCTTAAGTGTCATGAAATAGAGTGGTGGCGTTGGTGGCAATGATAATGATATGTGGATTTAAGATGAATTAATAAGGTTTATAAGAGATGAAGAAGATGTGGAGCCTAAATTAGAATTTGAAAAGTACTTTGAAAAAGTTTGTGAAGATTGTGGAAAAAATCTTGATATCTTGGGCTAATAGAAAAGTAACAGGTTCAAGTACAAAACTCTTTCTCTGATTATAAAAGATGTGTTGGCAAAACTTATAATATTCTTGGTTTTTAGTACATTTGGTAGTGTAATTGATTCATTTCAAAGTTGCTTAATTATGAAACTTGTACAGTCATTAATTTTTACTCAAGATTAGTTATAGACTACACTAACATTAATAAATATTAAAGATTTGTTGAAAGATGTTGAGCGATATGATTCTAGTAAGATTAGTTACGTATTTTTAGTTTTGATCATGTTACTTTAGTCTTATTGTAATCTAACTTGTGTGTATTTTTTTTTTATTTAAAACAAAAATCAACATGGTGATAAGTATAGAATATATGAATGAAAATAACTTCAAAGTTTGAAAAATGAATGATATACAACTTGAATTTTGCTTGTAACATGATTTGCATCACTTGTTATTAAAATAAATAATAGGGCTGAGCATAGGTTTTGAGTTGATTCGGAATTTATGGGATCAAAGTCGATCAAGTTCTCGAATTAGAACTAGTTTATTTTAGTTCGATTTCAATTCTAAAGGATGGAAAACATAACCAAATTGATGAATTAAACCAAGTAAAGAAATAAAAATTCATTGCATGCACCAAGAATCAAACACAAAACCTTCCATTCAAGTTGCATGTTTTGTAACACCCTTATATTTAAAATCAACCATACAAGATACAATTTGAATTTTTTTTTTAAAACATAAAGATATATATATATATATCTACACATAACTATTAATTAAAACATAATTCATTTTAAATAAAACATTTGACAATATTGATAGAGTGCGTATCAGAGGTTTTGCATTGATATAATGGATAACCCAATAGTACACCGATGTAGTATACCCTTACACACACATACATACTTATATCTAATTCTGCAGTCACATACTATCTAAGTATGCTACTAATTATGCTCATACCATTATTTTCATCCAATGCACATATTGAGTATTGTTTTTAGTACTGATGCATGTACACACAACCACCTTTAGGATGTAGTATGCCACTTGGTAGTACGCATCCTGTCTAAAAATAATAATCATATATATATATATATATTATGGGTCAAATATTATAAAATAACGTAAATTTAATTTAAGTTAAGGAACATATTTATAGTTAAAATAATTAATACATACATACATATATATATATATATATATACGAAAACTGGATATGTATAATATTCTGGTTACACACATAGTCTATAGTATGTAACCCAAAAAATATAAGTTTACACACACACACACACACACACACACACACACACACACACACACACACATATACATATGCATAATTATGCATTAACACCAAAAATACCTTTATTATCAAGATAATAGCCCTGTTGACGTCTTGAAGAGTTCGCATCCATATCCCGCGGCGCCATATTACTTGTAAAAATCATAATCCACAAAAGGTGAGCGAAACAATTCAATAAGGAAACATAATATTCTAGTATATATAAAATTCGTTCACATAATAAATGCATAATGCACTTGCAGATAGTGATACTTAACCAAAAATTCATAACACTTTTATAATCACATACACTCACAAATACCTAATCTACCAGATTCACTGAAATTTATTCATCGCAATTACAATTTTCATCATCACGATAAACATATCGTATAACTATCTAACATTAATGGATAACTATATCAACGCATCATTTACTAATAAAGAAAATGTATATAATAATTATAACTGTTATAATTATTATGACAATCAACATACAACGTTAAGAATATTACAATCTATTCTAGGTTCTGTTAATCATGCTTCGATCACACGGCCATAATAATAATTCCTTTACATATTCTAACAACCATATAAAGTATTATATATACATAACACATCAAAACACTTTGAAATCTCCACAATAATAATCAAAATTATCATTTTACCCTTTCTTCAATTTTTCTCATTTTGTCTATCAAACTCAAATGTACTATTTTCAATGTTTCACATCATACTTTTAAGCATATAAATATACTGTAAAAATAATAATTAAGGTCATCGAATAATAGTTAAAATTTTCATTATACCATTTTTTTCATTTTTCTTCCATTTTAACCATTCAAATCAATTTCTACTAATTTCATTCGCTCCCTAATACACCTATACACATTAAAACATAGCATAACACATTAAAATTTATCATTTAAAGGCTCAATGAATAGTACTTAAATTTACCATTTTGTCCATCTTTCTAATTTTCTTCCATTTTATACATTATCTTATACCCAATATCGTCTAAACACTATTCCCAAATCTATTCTTACGTAAATCAATCATCAATCAGAAATTCTATAAAAGAAAATTACATTTCTTTACTTTCAAAATATGCCAAATGCTTGAGTAAATCTTATAATATCGTAAAACCACCTAAATCACCATTTAAAATCGTAAACCACTATCAAAACTACTTTTTAACAAATTCATAAATTAAAACTTAGTGAAATCAAAAATTTTTACCATCAAATTAAAGCCCTCAATGCGTAGAACAATTTTTTCTTCTGCGGTAATGCGTTTAATTAGGCGGATTGTGAGATTTTGCTCAATTTCTTTTAAAAAAATTGAAAGAGAAGGAAAAGAGTAATTTTTGGTAAAGGAGAACAAAAAAGTTGATTTGCTTCAATTTTGAAAAGTCAAACAATTTTATCCAAATTCATATTCTTAAAAATTATACTATTACCCAATAACTTTTTAAAACTTGCATTTAACTTCCAAAAAAATTATGAGACTACCCAAACTATTTTTATATTTTTTCACTTTAGTCCATCAATTTTAATTATCACTTTTTCTTCTAATTTCTTGTGAAAGACCATTTTACCCTTAAAAAAGAAAATTGGTCATTTTGATCATTTTTAATCATTTCTAGAGAAATTCACATTCAAATTCAATTCTACTTTTTTCTACATCTTGTTTACAATATTTACAAGAGTTCTAGGTGATCAAAATCTGACAGAGTCCTTCCAACCCTTGACGTAATGACCATTTTACCCTTTTTAGCAAAATTGTCCATTTCTGTCTAAAATAGTAATTTTATTATTCTTAGGGTTATAAAATCTTTCCTTCTAACACGCTCTATTATACTAATTTATATCTTTAACATCTAGTTTGGTCAATCAAAATTTTATCAAAATAACGATTTTACCTTTTCTATTTTTGACTTCGCAAAATATACCAATCGCGTCTCGAATTGAAATTAAACTTATTAATATGATATTTATGAAGTTCTAAGATTTTTTATGTGGTCAAAACTCACTTTGGCCTCAACTTTGAGTGAAAAGACTATTTTGTTCCTACCCGACAAAATGACTTGTTTAATCGATTTTCACTCGGTCTCCTTCCAATAATTTCATAAACATTTTCAGGAATAAAATTAGGGTTTACTTATATCCAAGTGTCACACTGATGAACCATTAAGCACCTTAAAAAAAATTTAGAAAAATCCTATAAGCATAAACAATTAAGAACCAAGCCATAAACATTTGGAAAAAATAATTGATTTCAATTAGTTTCATTGGAAAAGAAATTTAAAAAAAAAAATTCAAGAAGTGAGATTTTAAGCTTAAAAGCTTGTGGCAAGTCATTTGAGCTTTATTTTAAACTTTGAATTACGTTAGAAATATATAAGAACTATGAAATGAATGTTGAGTTAAAGAAACTTAGGATGACTGAAATTTGGTGTATGTGTGTGCTTGGGTATTATTTGCATATATGGTGAAAGAATTATGAATTGATGATTATATTAGTATTTAAATTTGTTAGGGATATGTAGATGATTATATATGTTTATATCAAATGAAAATCATGTAATATGATGATTAAGGTGAAATGATGATGGTGAAGTATCTATAGCTATTATTGGAATCTCTAAATTGTTGAATTTTTGGGAGAAAATTACAGATGGATTTTGGTGAAGGAAATATTGATTTTGTGGGTTTATTTGGTGTAGTTAATAATGATATTTTTTTAGGTTAAATGTTATATGTTTAGTAATGGTTAGAGGATGATTAAAGCATTATGTTAGTATAAATTATTCTATGCTAATTTCATTATTTTTGGGTGAATATTAGTGTTACGTTAGTGTATATTTTGAGTATGGATGTATTGGAAGTTTGATATGGTAACGAATATGAAGCATTTTATTTATGAAAAAATTGGTATCTATTGGCATTATAGAAATAGCATGAAATTTGGTGGGCAATTGCTGGTAAAAGTAAATGATTTTATATAATTTTTGATGATTTAAATTTGGCAAGATATGTTCTATGGATTGGCATAATGATATTAGTATTTTTATGATATAAATGTGGTATAGTTTCAGCGTGTTGAATAAAACTATAACTACATGCCTCCATAAACGTTAACTAGAAATATTTGCACTTCACGTATTTCTTCAAAAATCACATACTTAGAATAAACATAGTATATTAATAGTTTATGTGTGAATAAATTCTTTATAGGTGATGATACAATAGTGAGAGATCCATTCAACGAAGAGATTGAATTTGGAAGTATTGACCTTTCCATGCGCTGTAATTAGATATATGTGCTTTTAAATATTTTTCAATGATATAAAATTAAATGTTTTATGTATATAAATTTATATTCAATATTTTTTGATAAAATAAGTTTAAATATTTGATTTTTTTATGAAATTTAAATTTATAAATGTCTCATAAATACGAATTTAGAAATATTAGAGTAAAAGTGGATTTAAAAGAAATTGTGATTTAAGAATAGTATACATTAATTGTGGATGAATGAATTGTAATAAGATGATTTTATATTGATATTAATAAATTATTGAAATGATTTTTTGATATGAGATTTAATGGAAGTACTTATTGACGTGGTTATACATAACTGATTATTAATAATGGCTCATTGTTGGTTGTATAGAACTATAGTGGATGTCAAGTGATGTGAAGTTAGCTTTTACATTAAAATACAAAAAATAAATAGTAAGTTTGTTGCAGAACTAAGTGATAAGGAGAAAAAGAAGTTTGTAAGTGAATATTAGGTAAATATATTGCTATCATATAGGAATTTTGGGCTAATGCCAATAAGTGAGTTTCATGATTCTTTAATTTATATGAGTATGTAAAATAACTCATTGGTAGATTTTAAGATGTCAACTAGGTGTTCATTGGGATATGTCACGCGGGAATAGTTTCGGATAGGCCCAGATTTTATTAAAACATCCATAGATTTTTATGTGAGAATATTTTTCTATAACTTGTTTAAATATAAATGATCGATTAAATTTTATAAATTGTATATTTTTTTAATAAAAATACACTTACTCCTGTATTTTGATTTTTAGTTATTGTCATCCATTTATTCATTAAGTTTGGTACTCACATTTTCTTTTTTCTTTTTTTAAAAAAAACACTTTCAGATTCGACACATTCTTAAGAAGTCATGGGTCCATACCCTTGGATGTAGAGTTTGTGGTTTATATTTTGTTATAGATCATACTAGGTATTTAGTGTTCTCTATTAATATGTACATATATATTTTCTAAAAAGGATTTGAAAGATTTTATAGAGCTATTTGGTTTGAAGATTATTACATTTGTAAATATCATATATTCTATATTTTTGGTATGTATATTTTATGTGGTTTGGTTAAAGGAGATACTAAAAACTTTACATATTCGTGTGGGCTACAACAATAGGTATACCATAAGAGTGTGTGGCAGTTGTACATACTTAATCTAGTGGATCAAGGCATGATGAGAAGACATTAATAACTTTGATTACTACAATATTTATTTTATTTACTCTTAACCTTTGATAGATCGTTTATCGAAAAGTTGAAAATTGATATAAAAACTTATGTAATTTTAGGTGATTGTTGATCCTAACCTATTAGCAATTCCTCTGTTATATATATTAAAGGGTGAGACCATTGAAAAAGTAAGCTTCATTATAATGTACATTTGAGTCCATAAGTTTACAATATTTGATAATGCACATGATACAATATTTATCTTAAGTTAGATTAAGTATCACAATAGATCGAGTTTGGGATAGTTACTTCCAAACCAACATCCGTATTTGCATTTACTATAAAAATTCAATATTAAACTTGTATCAAACACGTAACAAGTTCACATTTTATATTTTCCCTTTAGTCTTACCTTATTATGAAATAATTTAAAGATTGCATATAGAATGTGTGATAATTTGAAAATGAAAAGAATTGACAACTTGAAAAAAATTTACTACTTAAAAATATTTATCTACTGTTTAATCAAACCTAGAATAATCAAATGTGTACAACAATGATGTGTAAATCAAAGTGGTACTTTTCTATTTTCTTATTTAATACTTTTTCATTAACTTCCTATATATTTAGTTATAGTTATAATTTAATTAAGAACTTAAAAAATTCTAATTTAAGTTAAAAGTTAAAGAAAATAATTTTTGAATAAAAATATATATTTAAAATTAAAATAATTATATATAAAAATTAAATATTCACAAGTACCCTAACAGATACTCGACAAATATTCATTTACACTTATATTCATATGAAACTTGCTATAGGTTTTAATTTTTTTTTTCTTTTGAAAACTTGTTAAGCGAGGTACCAAACTTGTTCCATTAAAGTTGGGTACTCGTAGTGAAATTGTCATCTTTAAGTTAGATTTATGATTTGGCTAAACTTAGTAGTCAAAATCTGATGTTAATTAATATTGTCTTATCTCAAAAAGTATTGCTAATTATCATATTCATTTCTTAATAATAATAACTTACTTAGAAAGTCCTTTTGAACTTATAATTCTCAATTCTTAATAAGCTTCACTAGGATCACAAATCTCAATTCTGGAATTTCTTGACAAATATCTTTAAATCTTGTAATTTCAGAAGTCATAAATTTTGTTAAGATTGAAGAGTTGTTTAGAATTGTAATTTTATAGTTTTAAACATTTTTTTTTTTGTATTTATTTACTTTTATTAGTGATTTTAAAATCATAGTTAATATAAGACGAAGGTACTAAAATATTAAATATTAACAAAATAATCAATGATTTTGGTTATAAGTTATGTTATCAAACAATTTTTTCCAATTTTACTTTTGAAACACACTAGAAATATTACAATTTCACACCAATTTTAAATATATAAATTAAAGTTGAATCTTTGACTATTTATTTTTAAAGTTGTTATCAAATTTAATTAACATTAAAGGTGATTTTTAAATTGATACATAACTAAATTCTAATCAAAATAATAATGGAGTGATTTATAGAGCAATATCAAATATTTTAATAATTTTTTTTGAAAATACTAAAGAAAATAATATTAAAACATGTAAATCCTTGAATATTTTAGACAAAATAATAGGCACTATTTGATCCAATAATAGTTTGATCCCTTGTAGTTTGAAAATACCACTTTCAGTTTTAGTTCATGTATTTCAAGTTAAGGAATAAACAATTTAGCATGTGAAAAGCATGTGCCATATGAAGTGGTTGAACATTAATGGACCATGCAGATTGTGCTTTAATCTCTCTTTTTTTAAAAAAAATTTATATTTATATTTTCTTTTATTGTTTAGGCTGAATATCATGTAAGACCCATGCAAGTAGGCTTTGTTTAAGACAAATTAAGGCTTAGTTTTATTTTTTTTTTCCTAGCCACTAGAGGTTATTTCTTGAGCTAATCTATAATAAGATATTGTAATAAGGAGTTTTCTTAGGTCATGAATAACATCATATTAATAGAATTCATTTTTCTTTTTTTGTTATTGAATGAACTTTGAACTTATCAAAAGAATAATTCTTTGTGGTGCTTGTCACGGGGTCTTTTGTTTATAGTGGCACCCCGTGATGTTTAAGCATTCCCACTTAATTAACACTCTCATTCTACTTGGCAAATCTTACAAATGTTAGCTCCATATGTACCATAAGTTTGGTAAAACTAGTCAAAGAATAAAGAACATAATGTTTAAGAAGGTGTCGACCTTCAACCCTTTTATTGCTTTTAACAAAAAGAAAAAATAAGCTTACCACCCGTAGTGAACTCACTCAATACAAGTGTAGTAATGCTCTCTCACTTATATCCCTCATATGTAGAATTTCACAAACATCTCATTCTCTTTGGATTTTCCCAAATGGCTCTATATATAGTGAACTAACTTCTTTAGTTTCTTAAGGTCATTAGGCATCTTAATTTATCTATAATTCTAGTAGATAACATTCAAGCTTATCTATAACTTTGGTAGATAACATCTTATTTTATCAATAACGTTCATAGATAGCATCTCAATTAATCTATAACTTTAGTAGATAACATTCTACATTATCTAAAATTTTAATAGGCATGTAGATAGCAACGTGAAGTATATCCAAAGTTTATCTCGTGTATAAGAGTTATTTGCAACACACTTCTATCTTATCTAGAAGTCTAGCTTTATCATGCCATGTTGTACTCTTAGTGCATCTCGAAGTCTGCCTCTATTCAATTTATAATAACATGTGTTTGAGTATAACTCTAATTCTTTCATTCAAAAGTCTTACTAGCCTTTCGTTTAATTAGAAAAAGTTTACCTACAACTCTATTTATAAATAGCACACTCTTACTCAAGCTTTACCTTTTAAAGTGGATCATCTATGCTTCAGTTCGTTTGACTTGTTTTCTCATCTTGTGGCTTTGTCTGTTTATATTTTTCACCTAAATGAATCTCTTTAATCTCATATTGAGTGGCACAATTTGAATCTATCATGTACTTGTGCATGAACCCATCTCTTGCGCTATACATTAACCCATTGTTGTTACCCACGAAGTCTAGTGCTTCAATGCTGAGATACACCACTCTGTGCACACACTATCTTGCTTCCGCACATGTTATCTTTGCTCTTACGTATACTAGCTCGCATCAGCATTAAATTAACTTTCAAGATAACCTCTTGTACTATAATTCCATACTCTCTAAACACCATATTCTTAAGTAGTTTCTATTCAAATAAAGTACGTATAACTAATTCCTAATCTAACGATATGAGATCCCTATCAACATACAATGCAAATTAGTGTTAACAAATGACTTATGTGATCCAAGGTCAATAAAAATATAAATTGGATGATTAAAGATGGTCACGATACCTCTCACCACATCCAGATTAGCTTAGCCTGTTCTTGATTCAAAGTAAACACTCTTGTCTGAACTCGACTCTGTGATCTTTGAGCACCTTAAGTAATAGATGCACTCCATGTATCTGATCCTGAAGTGGTTGTAGCTAATGGCTAACTCATCGATTGACTCCTTCTCTACATCAGTTCTGATTCGTACCAGTTAGACTATCATTCCTAAACATCCTTAAATTTGGATAACTTCTCTGAATATGTTATATTTGCCTACAGTAATAACATCTTGGTAGTAAATAACATGGTCTATTATGAGTTCTCCTATAATTTGCACACTTGTTGAATCTTAAGGTTTGTCTGGCACTTTGTATAGATCCTAAAGTTAAGGACTCAAATCGGAATGATCTTTGCTCCTTAAATAAGAATGGTGGAGTACCACTTAAACCTGTACCCGAAGCATCACTTGATGATCCACTGCCATTACTTCTCTTCGATAGTGGTCCTAGAGAAAAAGCAATAGCCTTCTGCTTCTGTAATTGTCCCTTATATCTTCGTTCTCTAACTAGTTTCTCCATTCTTAGTATCATCTGAATTGTTTTCTTATAACTCTAATTTTTGATAAGGGATATCTTCTTCTTAATCTCCAAATTCAATCCGTCTTTAAACTTGGTACACAAATTCTCTTCAATCACAAATTTAGGAGCAAAATTTGACAACTTCCTTAGCTGAGTCTTGTATTTAGTAAAAATCATTCCTACTTACTTTAATCTCATAAATTCTTATTTCTTTTTCCTATAGTGGAAAAGAGTATAATACTGACCTTGAATTCTTTGACAAAATTATCCCAAGTTTACATATTAAAAGATTTAAAAATTATGTTCTTTTACCAAATAATAGCACTATTATCTAATAATCAGGTAGCTATCTTGAACTTGACCTCATCCTTAATAACCATGTCTGTTAAATCCTTCTTAACTTTCTTCAGTCGTCTGTTAGCTATCGCCGCATTAGTGATACTTGAAAAGGATCTGCTCCTAAGCTGCATCATTTCTTTAATTAGCTTAGATAATTTTATAATAGGTCTGGAGGTCTCAACATGTCCTACGAGAGCAGTAGGATCAACTGAAGGTTCCATGAATTGATGAGGATAAAGCCTCTATCCTAGTTGAGTGAATGTGGTACTAAGGGTACTAATTATTCTGGTTATAGGGGTGAAGGAATAAGTGATGCTTTTTTTTGTCTAACTTTTGATAGAGGTGCTTGTCTACGGGGTTTATCTTTACCCCTTCTAATATGGAGACATGATTCTTACAAAAGAAATGATTATTTAGTTTTCCCTTATTCAAAATCCTATTTACTAAACCCTTTTTTTCTTGACTCACATGAGGTCTATTAAGATATAAAACAAAAATGTGAAAAACATTTCAAATTCTCTTAAAATTTAGTCAAACTATGTAAAACTTAGGCTATGAAAATAATAAAATTCTTATGCTTTGACCTAGAGGTCCTTATGTGACAACTGCTGTGTACCCTTAAGCTATGTCCCACTAGCAAAGTATGCCTCTTGAGAACCTGTAAGGCATCGAAAATTCATCCACAAACACACAAAATCAAAAATCAAGTGTATGAAATTCATAACATATTCATAAAATCCTTTCCAACATAAATATGTTCAAATACAAATTTATAAAATATATCTCACAAATTAAATGATCTAGTGGAACTTGTGAAACTCAATTGTGAATCGAGATTATAGTGCCTGTATGTGTATGCTAGGCAAGTTTGCTCCTAGCGTGCGTTGTTGTTTTGCCTTGAACTTGAACTTGAATTTAGAATATCGAAGTTAAGGGATATAAAATATACCCCATAAGTTGGAATTTAACAAAACAATTTTGTTAGAAAAGAAAAAGGTGAGAATACTAAAATAATTCATTTTAAAACATTTTCAAATTTGCCATTTCTATTCGAGTTGTATTCTAATTAAGGCACACTTGAATCCACTAGTGTATTCCTTTATAAAAATACATGCGATTTTAAATTATTTTAAAGAAGATAGAATTTATTAATAATTTATAAAACTATAGTTTTTTTTATAAACTATGTTCGATATATTGGTGTTAGTTGAGGACCACGGGGTGACTAGGGTGGCACTCCCCAAGGTACCGACACTAGGTAGTCTTTTCGTCAACTCATTTAGATAACATTCCCACTTAAATCACCTCATTTATGTAGCCTCTAAAAAGGACCATTCATAGGCTATATCTTGTAGTACTACAACCATACCATATACTTATAAGCAAAACCTTTATTCTAACATTCATCCAAAATTTATTTTTAAGTAATTGTAGTATTTTCTATTTCACAAGTAAATAAATTAAAATTAAATTATTAAATTTAAAATATATTTTATATAAATCAAATTTTTAACAAAATTAAAATACTAAATATCCACTCATAGTTTTAGGTAGGGTATTCACTCGAAAAATGTAAAATACTGTAGTGCACTGTAGTGAACTAGACCGAGTCAAACCAAAATAGTAGACTCACACTCTAATGGCCTCTATTTCACAAAGGAATTATATTGTCACATTCTTATTGACCTCAGGAATCTTCCTACAACATTCATATGTCCAAAACTACATTTCCTGTTGCCAAAAAATAAATAAAATGCATTTTCAATCACCCCACTTTGAAACATCATTATACAATCAAATATCTCAATTAATATGAAATAACAAATTTGTGTTGTAGAACATACCTCTAGGAATTCATTGGTGTTGACGGAATGCTCTAGAACCTCGCCTTTCGTTGAAAAATGCATGGTTTGTCGACCAGCAAATCTATGATCGGAAAATGAGGGATTTCACATAAAAGAGACTACACCACAGCTTAGACCATGACAATAGAAGTCCGGACGCGCTATAGGTGTCAATTCACTCATTAGAAATGCTGCGAATCAGCGACGAAAAATTTGACCGATGAAACTTGCGATGGTGTGTGAACAATAACGATAGCTCCAGTGATGGTGTTTTTTGCATGGTTGTAATCGTGGCAATGAGAGGAATCCAATAATGTCAGCGATATCGAAATTTGATCACCGAAAAAAATTGCATTATTTACTTCAGAGATATAATAAAGAGAGAGAGAGAGAGAGAAGAGAGAAATATAAAATAATTTTTCAACCTTCCTGTTCTTTTATAGACTTGTGCATGTTTGACAACAAAATCAGTATTTTATAACTCATATTTATGAAATTACTATTATACTCTCCTCATATTCAAAGGACAAGTTTTACATATTCAACTCTACAAGCAATTGCTAGGACATTTTAGCCATTCTCCTACAGTTGCATATGAGTCAACTTTTACTACTAGTGGTAGATTTGTGTCTCCACATTGTAGTAGGCTTTATTCAAATACATTAGAGGCATTAATGTGTGCTCAAGATTAGTTATGGACAAAATTTAATGGTAGAAAAATTTATTTATACTTCTATACAATAAATGTCTTTGTTTCTTCACAACAATATTACTTTTAATTAATTAATTTTTTTTAATATTTAGTTTCAAGTTCTTTAAAAAAAGTTAAAATTTAAATGTACTCAAACAAAGAAGATATTATTAATGAGGTAAATGGATTATTTTTATTGCTTATAAAATTTATTCTTTATAATCTTATATGTCATTATTATTAATTATTGTAGAAATTGTGTTGGGTGGATGTTAGCTACAATTGAGTAAAATGAACATTAATTAAACGGTAATTTTATATTTATTTCTCCTTATGTTTGGTATGTTTACCATGTCTAATGTCTTTTAGTGCTTAATTATATTTATTATTATGTGTATGGCATTTGTGAGAATGTAATAATGAATTATGTTTTAAAGACAAATTTTTCAGCATTGTAACTTTGAATTTTTTAAGCTTTGTGTTGGGTGTTGATGTAGAATTAATGACTAGATGTAAAAGTGTTCTTTAGCAAACTTAAAGTGAACATCTTAAGCTTTCTAGAAAGTTTTAGTTTGTGAAATTTGACTTCATTTAAGCATCTAACCAATTTTTCAAATTCAAGGCTAGAAAAGAGGGTACAAAATCTTGACTAGAAAATGATTTCTACTAAACTGTTAGAGTTTTAAAAAGGCATAATTAGATATTCTAAAGTACAAATCAAGTGATTCTAAAGTTTAAATTAGGTAATTCAATAGTCTAAATTCATTCACACATCTAGATCTACAATTCTTAATAAGAGACCATAGCTCAAATCAATCGATTGATAGTTTGAAAATGGCCCGCAAGATAACACAAAGTTTTAGTCATGCTAGAAGTGTTCCTTTATACCAATTTTGGTATTTGGGTCATAACTTGAGCTATGGATCTAGGTTTAGGGTGATAGTAGATGTGTTGGAAACATAAAAAGTAAATCTATAACTTTTATGAAGACACCAAAGCCCAAAAAGAGTTGTATTAAGCCTAGAATTTATTAAAAATTTTAGCACAAATTAGAGGGTGGAAAAAAATAGGTTTTGAGGAAAAAATAAAGAGGAAACGAATTGTAATATTTTTCTTCTACCATCTCCTATATCTAGTTAACTTTTTTTCTTTTTGATTCAAGGGATTCTAGCAATCTGGTTAATAATATTGTGAGACTTTGTTCTTTAATTTAATTGTTTCTGTTTGTCGAATGTCTATGATCTTTGTTTTATATATTAAATTTATAACTAAACTAAATCTATAATTCGTAATTGTTATGTTATTTGGTTAATAGTAGTAATTAGGCAGAATAATTATAATCCAAAATTTTGAAAATTGCGTAAAAGAATCATAGAATGAATTACATAACTTTATGCTTGTTAGGTTGTTGTTCATCTTTAGCTCCTTCTTAGAGTATACAGCTATCGACAAATCTATGACGATTGCTTAATACTAATTGGATTATTGATATGAAATAATTGGCGTGCTGGGCTCAAATTAATTATTATAGGGAAGGTAAAGGTTATCTTGCTTGTAGGTAATTTTTGGCTAAATATTTATAAAAAAATGAATTATTAGAAATCGATAATCAATACATAATTATGGTTAATATTCCGTTAAATCAAAGCTTTCTACATTTTCTTATTTAATATTCAATTTTAATTATTTTTGTTGAGTTGTTATAAATTTATAGAAATCTTCTTTTTCATTCACTATAATTTGATTAACTAATCTCTATAAATTTGACCTTTACTTGCCTTTATTACAAGTTAAAGTAGAGTAATTTATTTTGGTGCATTCAACATGCATCAAACATGTAAATTTGGTAACCATTATTTGAACTTATGCTTTTGTAGACTTTTATTTTATATTTATGATATTTTATGTATTAATTTGTAAAATAATTATGTTTTTTTTTTAGAATCATTGTCATTAATTTTAGTTTATGTTAAATATGCTTGATTTTAAGCGAGTAATGTATTTTATTTTGAATTAATATTAAAAATTTATAATTTTAATTAAATAATTTATAAATTTAAATTTTATACTTACTAATCATATAAGTATAATTGAAAATATAAAAAAATTTGCTAAAATCTTACAAATATATGTGGCAGATTTAATAAATGTTAAGTACGAATTTAAGTGAATTTGATAATGAAATATTAAATTCACTACTGATTTAGTACCAGATTGGTATTGAATTTTTTTTAAAAAATGTGGATATAGTTTGATAGTATATGTCTCAAACCTAATCCATTACTATCTCTAAGTATTAACCCCTTAAATACAAGGATTTAAGGGTAAAATGGGTAACATGGCTGTAAAATTTTAAAAAATAGCATATGAGTCCTTGGTTTTCACCAAAATAACAGAAAAACGTAATTTATTTTTGATGTAGGTCCATGATATTAAATATATTTCAATCTTTTATATGGCGATAAAAAATTCCTCCAACATTAATGCTCCCTCACCATGTTAGTTCTCCTACCAAGTTATTTGCTAATAAATAAATTATTTCATTCTATTTATTCTCTATGGGACAATAGAATAAAAGATATAATATAAATTTTTATTACCTTTTTTCTTTCATAAATTGTAAAGAATTTGGCTTCAACAAACAAATATCATCTTGTGTCACCAAAAATTTGAGAGAATGTGACCATATATTCATTTTTTAGGTGAAATTTAGTAAGAAAAGTTTTATTTTTATAGAATAGGTTTAATGAATGTGCTTTGAACGTTGAATAAATTTTTTATCTCTTATATCAATGGAGAATGGAGTATTTCTGTTTATTATTTTCTATTCATAAATTTATACTTTTGTCACTTAAGCATGCTTTATAACATATATTAGCATCAGTGATTGACGGAAAAAAATATTGAAATTATATTCTTATATGTTATTTTGGTAAATGTCACACACACACACACACACACTTATCCATTTAACCCCTATATTTGGCTTTTAAAACCAATTACAGAGATTGAAAGTGGTACTTTTGGAATGCAGGGGACTAAACTGTCACTAACTCAAAGTGAAGAGTAGCTAGCTTGTCCATTTTTTATACTTTAATACTTTTTGTTTGACACTTCCAAAGAAAAATCCTTGATTATACAACATATATAATAATTTAAAGAAAGTCTTATATAGATTACTTGTATCTTGTGTTAAACATACCAAATTATCCTATTTGGCTTCTACGATTGAGAGATGTTAATAATATATATATATATATATATATATATATTTTTTCATATTTTAGATTATTTTTTATACTGATTTTTATATATTAAATATATGCATTTTTGATATT
>CP135548.1:2140939-2200022 GCA_032402905.1 Khaya senegalensis | reverse complement strand
ATAGTCGAGACTAAATTTAAACTTGTTAACTAATATTATAATGTTAAATCATATATTATATTTAATTTCAACTATTGAAAAAGTATTGATATAAAAAATTAGTTTAAAAAATTATATAAAATTAAGAGATTCCTAATTATTTTCTACATATATATAAAGTAGATTGAAATTCTCTTAGTTTTATATAATTTTTTAAAATAATTTTTCAAATATTAATCAATATACTTGAGATCAAATTTAACATATATAATTAATGCATTATAATTAATGTTAACATGTGTAATTAATATACTACAATTAATGCATATGTAAAAATACAATCTCATTTCATCATTTGGAATTAATCCAATAACATATATAAATGAAATAAGAAATTTGGGCAAAAATAACGATACTTGATTTAACTCATCATGTGTATATAATTAATGAGATTTTTAATCTTAAAATTCTACCAAATATACCATCTAAAAAGATTTTTGAAGTTTAGAAGTGTCTATTTATGCAGAAAAGACATTGTACATCAATGACTATATGCATGTTTATTCTTTTTCACTTTTCTATTTTATTTATTATTTTTGGCTCCTAAATATGTATGTGAAATCTTTGTTTGTCCAATAGTTGGTATCATAGCTATTTTTAATCTTCGTTTTGATGCATTTAAATTCTTATGCATGTGAGCAAACCGGCTGAAATTATATTTTGAAAATTCGAAATTGTTAAAAGTATCTTTTTTTGACAAAAATTTGCTGAAAAATTAAAGGAAATTGAATTGTGAACAAAATGATTTGTGAGACATCAGTAAATAGAGTCTCGAAGGCCGTGATATGGTCGGGTTTATAGTAGGGGTCGGGTTTCAAGTCGGCCCAACTTATCTGAAGGTTGAAGTTGACTTAAACAAGTTTATTCAAGGATAGTAAATCGACATGTTGCTTCGATCATTTTCGAAAATAACACGGCATGTCGTTTCTACAAGAGATATACAAACAACATGTTGTTTCTGTCAGATTGGTTATGTTGCTGTTTTGAAAAATGATATGTCATTTACGGGCATACATTTTTGTTATTTTTGGAAAGACAAGGAATGTTATGCCATATTTATAAAAATGACAACTTTTTTTTGCCATTTTTGTATAAATGAAAAATGTTCTACCATTTGTAAAACCGAGAAGTTTCTGCCATTTTTATAAGATTAACAAATTTTTTGTTAGATTTTCAAACACGGTGAAGTTTCTGCTTGTTTTGTGAATAAGACAAAGTTTCTATCATTTTTGTAAATCAGACAAAATTTTTTCTACTTTTCAAAACGGACAAAATTTTTACCAATTTTATGAAGCATAAGCCGATTGTTAGCTGTCTCAGCAAGGGTAGGGAGCAATTTTAGGTTTTGGAATAGGAATGACGATTAGGAAGCGAAGCAACCTCTTTCTTATCAAAGCTTTCACGGATTGATGTCACTTAGCAAGCGATGTCTTGGAGAGGGGCTTGGACAAAGGGACCCTATGAAAGCTTCATTGTTCCTTGGGATTGGCTTTGGACTTGCGCAATTTAGGTGGAAGGCAAAAATGGCCTTCTTTTGAAGGGACCGAGCCATTAGCGAGATATCACTCTGAAAGAGTTAGAATTCTGAGCTTGTGTTAGAAACTATTAAAACCAAGGGACAGTTTCATGCAAACAAATTTTATAGGGCATACCAAAAGGTAACGGAGGCGTGTAAAGGTCAAATTTTCTTCCATTTTTGAAAAAATGACAAATTTTCTATCATTTTAAAAAATAAAAAAAATACATACATATGTACGTGTGTGTGTGTGTGTGTGATTTTATGCATAAATTAAAATGCATGTGTTTTTCATTGAATATTTGTTATATTTTGATACGTACACAAATTAATTTTATGCATAAAATTGAATGTCATGTGATCAATGTAATTTTCATTTTAATTGGAGATCAACCACAACATTTTTGATTATGCTAAATTATATATCTTTGAATCATATATAGTAAAATGACATCAATTGTGATTAATTGTGTTCAATTATAATAAATTTTATCCCTTAAAAAATTTTATTATTTTTGTGTGATTAATTAGAATAAAATAATAAATTATTTTTCTTAATTTATTCACAAGAGCTAAGAGAAAAATGTAACTAAAAAAATTAAACCAATACAATTTTATTGTTCAATTCAAATTTTGAAGCATGATTTCGTTAGTAAAATATGATATATGTTTATTTGCCTCAATTTCTAAAAACATGAAATAAACATATATATTTGATTTTTATTCAGCTATGCAACCTGTAAATTTTTCTAATATAAAAAGTGTTATTCTTGAATTAAATGGCAATAACTATAAAATATAAAACAAAAGAATTATTCTCCAACTAGGGTGGATGGACATTGATTATAATATACGAAAAGATGAATCATCTACTTTTATTGATATTAGCACTAGGTCTTAGTATATGTTCATGAACACAAAAGTTTTTGTTAGTATACATGGTTCAACTGGAGAGTTTAATAATATCAAGACATTATTGAAGAATGTTATATTTGTAAATATGATACTTTTATTTTTATATTTTATTTTTAGTTAAATATCATTCATTTATTCATTGAGTTCTATATTCACATTTTCTTTTCTTAAAATCATTTTCAAATTAAATACATTATTAGAAAATTATCAATTCGCATCTATAGGCAAAGAATTCATAACTTGCAAATTGTTGGAGATTATTCTAGGTATATAGTATTTTCCATTGTTATGTATGTTTATATTTTTTAGAAGGGATCCAAAAGAGTTTCTATAAATATACTTGGCTGTAGAAAATTATATTTGTAATAATGCATATTTGTATTTTGGTGTGTATATATTATGTTAGTTTGGTATATGAGATATTAAAAATTTTACACATTAGTATGAGATATCAGTGGTAGTTGTACCTCATAGGTGTGTAGCAATTACCACATATTCAAATCAGTGAATTGGGGCATGACAAAGAAAATTGATAAACAATTTGAGTTTTAAGATAAGACTCTTGCTAGTATCTTACAAGAAATTTATCATTAATGAAGCTTACTAGTGTTAGTAGTGTGCATGAACCCAACACGAGTATGAGGGACATTGCGATTCAATTGAAGTCTCTTGAGATTGACATGTTTGAATATTTTCTTATGTACTTCACACTAAGTTCTCTTTTGCATCAATATGGACAGTTCAAAATCTCTTACAACACATTGAAGGATAAATAATCTATAATAAACTTTTGACCATTCGCATTCAAGAGGCAAGGAAGTTGATAATGGAGTTGAGTGAAAGTACATATATGACAACAAAAAGAAAGAACAAAGGTCAAGCCAAACAAAAGGGAAAGTTCTTAGTTTTACAAGAAATGCAATTAAACATGTTATTTGCTATTTTCAATTTTTAAAATAAAAAATTTGCCAAAAATAAAACCAAACAATGCATTAAATTCTTAGTTATTTCATCTACAAATAACACTTCATGTATTTAATTTATTTATACAAATTAATTTATATAAATTTAATATTTTGTAAATTTTTTTAATATGTGATTGGGAGATCTAAAAAAATATTATAATGATATTAAGATTTTAATTTTTTTCACAAGATTTACAATAATTTGAATTGATGACTTATTATTTTGAAGAAAAATTAAAATGTTTTCAAAATCATAGGCCATGTAATTGGAAAAAGTATAATGCGATGCATCAACGTCAATGTAGTAAATGGCTTTCACTGTATATTATTGGAGTTGGGTTTTGCTCATCATTAAGGAAGTTACTAGTAGCATTGGGAATTATGGAAGTTGATTTTTGCCCATGATTAAGAGAATTACTAGTAGCAGAAAGTTAGCAATTTTAGCGAGTTACTAGCATTTGCAACTGTTTGGGACTTTAACTCTTATAAAAGGAGGGGAAAAGATCAAAGTTATCACACTATTGAGATAAATTATTAAGTGACACTGAAATTTTAATTAGAGAATATGTTTTTTAGTTTGTTGTTGATAAAATATTAAGAAACACTTAAAGTATCAAAGTGTCATCTTCAGCTTCACACCAACACTCTTAATATTTGTTTTATTTTATAGAAAATAAGGTTCCAAAAACCGAGGATGAAGGCAATGAAACTGTCAACCCAATAATACTATGTTAACACTAATTTTTTGCTTTGAGTGTCAATGCGCGAATTATTTTTTTATGTTGTGTAGATGAATTCTTTTTAATTTAGATGTCTTCTAATAATTTTATACAGTCTTTAGTTTATTACAAACCAAACACTAGTAAAGGTGGAGTCTCACTATGACGCCCCTTGATTCTTTAGTTAATAAGAATAATATGTAAATTAAATTTTGTCAATTTGTAAACAAAAAAGATTAAAAAAAATTTCCCTCATTAACATCTATTAATATCTTATCTCAAAAGCTTAATATCGTTCATCTCTCCTTTTTTACATCCTTTTATATTTTTTAAGAGTTAAAGAACCCATTAGTTACAAATGATGGTAACTCCCAAAATTACTAACTCCCCGTCTACTATTAACTTTCATAATCCCTAGTAAAAACCATGCTACAATAATCCCTCAGTTTTTAGTAGCAACGTGTTATTAGTCCAGCACTATGAATTAAAAAAAGTAGTTCTCAAGATTTTTTTTTAAATTTTTTATTATGTCCCCCTTATCCTTTAGTTTCTATATTATGTCTTCCTTATCCTTGTAAAATAATCAAGCATGTATACACTTTATAGAGTTTCGAGGATTCGACCTGTGTAGGCTTTGGTAGAGTACTGATGCTCGTATACGTCCCCGAGAATCAGTATGGGCTTTGTAGAATCTCTAGGTCTATATTGACCTCCTGAGGTTATTTACTAAGGGTGTAATTGTAAATTTCTCGCAAAGACAGATAGAAGACAAAATTATTAATATTATATTATTAAAATACATAATTATAATCAATAACTTTTTTAGGTGCATAATAATAAATGTCTTATCAAAAGAAATTAGAGGATTAAAGTGAACATTTATATTCATTTAAAATAAAAAATATAATTAATTTTTTTTAAGTGACATACATGTAAGATATTTACACATGGCAAATAGAGGGATAATCTGCAATTTTTATATCAGTAATAGAAATAATCATTAATTACTATTACTAAGGATTGTACTGTAAATTTACAATCAATGTCGTTGGCTCGGATGACGGCGGGAATGCTAAAGTTTGCAGAGTTATTTGCAGAGTTAATCGTCATTTACCATTCATTGAGGTTGTAACCATAGATCTCCATCAAAGATGAGGACTAAACCGCCAATATTGCATCATTGAAGTAAATAATTTAAATTAATGATTTTCTTGGGGGCATAATCATAACAGTATATGCATATAGGCCATGACTTGCAAAATAGTGAGTTAACAAACCAAATCAACCATAAATGCCTGGGCTAGAATTGGCATGCAGAAGTACCAATATGAAAGCCGTCAATGTATGTATCAAGTATCAATAATTAAGTTTGAAAGACATGCTTATTTAGAATAATTCCATAAAGTGAATAATGCATGTCAATAGCGATCTAAAACTCTAACCAAATTAAATTCTAGTTTATCAAAAAAAAAAAAAAGTTAAAAGATTAAATATGATAAGATAACTATATTTGTTAAATACTAAAATGTGAATTCACTGATCACATACCTAAATGTTTAATTGTTGTGGTATTCGACGTGTATAGAGCGAGGAATGGATTTTATTTGTATTACCAATCCCATCATCATCTTTTACATTTTTTTGTTTATCAAAATCGAACCAATCTAAATATGCACACCTTCCACTTCTATAGCTCCTATGAAACCGATAAGGGAGGGTGGAGAGAAGTATGATTCTAATAATATCAAGATTTTGGGAATGGTTTGATAACAAATGTTGGTTGATATTGAAATTAAAAGTATACTACAAAGTATAGCTCAAGCATCTCATTTTATCTCATTAGTGGATTTGATGTTCACCACGTTCTTTGATCTAAATTTTTAAGTCTCCCCTCGATTGTAACCAATATAGCCGAATAAATTTGATGGTACACTAAACTCAACATTATTTCACCATGTACTGTATGTAATCCTATCATTCCGCAAAATTGGAGGGAAAAAGAATAACATGAAAACATGAAAAAATAACATGACACATAAATGGTGGATGACTACGAAACACAAGAAGTGGCAAAATAATTTTTCTACAAAATCCAACATACAATTTACAAGAGAACCATTAGTGTGTGTGTATTGTCATGCTCCAATAACTTTTAAATTTGAAAAGTTAAAATTCTAATTTAAATACGTCAAAAATACAAAAGTCAAAAGATCAAAAAGAGTTCCGAATTCTTAAAAATATAATAATAATAATAATAATAACAACAACAACAACAACAACAACAACAACAACAACAACAACAACAATAATAAATCTAATAAAATATCACACGAATATATGAACTCCTATTCTATTTTAAAAAATTAGTAATTTAAATTTTAGTGATCTATATAATCCTTGTATTATCACATAGTTAAAAATTTTATAATTTAAATACAAGTCAATAGGAATATACTAATTGTTGAATCACTGTAAAGTCATTTACTGTATCTACGAATACTTAATGAGCAAAATTACGATACTTAATAGAAATTAACATCATTTATCTTAGTTGGTTTTATCTGAAAGTTTGCATAATTAGTTTTTTTTTTTTTTAAATATGCATGCCCAATTTCAATGAAACCATAAACGATGCCAAAGTTGAAAATTTACACTTTATACAATATATATATACACACACCAAAAAAAAAAAAAAATTATCAATTTATTATAAATCATATAAATATAAAATATACTAAGGGAGCACATCAACATTTATCTACCACTCATACCCCACTTAACTTCTACTCACTTATGTGCCTCAATAGCCTGTCATAGGTTATACATTGTAACTATAGAAATATCTAATATATATATATATATATATATTGATATTGTGGCCCAATGCTACATCACCATCATAATAATATTTAATAAAAATTTAGGTAGCATAACAGCAAGAAATCAAAACCACCTTGCATACTATTTATCAAAACCATATATTTCATATATTTTTATACTATATACACAATATTAAAACAAAATATTTAAATCAATATAAGCTCGACGCTTCATAACTATAAAACATGCTATTCAAATATTTTATTGTAAAAATACATAATCAATTTCAAACAATTTAAACTCATTTTGAAGTCATAATCATAATCATAAATATATGTAAATATATATATCCAATTTATATTCTAAAAATAAACAATTAAATAAGTGACAAAATTCTTATCTCAATTATCTCGATTTACGTGTGTCTTGTTTAAAAAATTGTTTGGTCAATTTGAGCTTATAGTTAAATTTGTCTCATTGATATGAGTCCAACAGATATCTCTAAAGTCAAAAATGATGTTCGAAAGTTTTAAAACGAAAAGGTTGACAGAGAGTTGATTGTTGACTGATCAATTCACCAGTTAGCGTTGGTCAATGACAATGGAGATATAAAATTTGACGATCTACATAGCCAATCCTTATGGGTTTTATAGTTTTTGACATCTTGAGTTCAATAGTGGTGTCCATTTTCTCATCTGACGTTTGGTTTGCCAAAAATCTAATTAAAAAGTAACAAATTTGACAAATTTTTTGAAAAACATCTAATGACTTTTATTTTATTCTACCAATTGATGTGAGTTTAACGATATGTTTGGCTTTTCAATAGGAGGTCAGGGTTATTCAAAAAGTTGAGTTAAAAAATTTTTAAAACTTTAAATAAAAGTTCTTGGCTAATCGGAAGTCAAATGTAACACCCCAAATTCAGGAATACTTTTGAACTCTCACTTAATTTATTTCTAGAATTTATAGAATTGAAGTAATAAAGGTAAAACTTAAGTTAAATTCCATAAAAAGAAAGAAATGGACAATATGGATGTGCTAGGGGTAAAATGGTCATTATGCTATGATGAGATGGGCAAAATGGACATTGAATGAGATGTTAAGTTATGAAATTACATAAGTAATATTGGGAGAAAAAGGATAAAGTAGCTAACTTTAAAACTACAAAAATTGCTATTTTATCGAAAAAGGATAATTGTGCTAAAAAAGACAAAATTGACAAATCAGAAAAGTTCGGAAGGGTAGAATGGGAATCCAACCACCTTGAAATTCTTGAAATATTATAAATAATATGTAGAAAGAAACCGAAGCTTGATTTGGATGTAAATTCCCTTAGAAAAGATAAAAAAATAACAAAAATGTCCTTTTATTTTTGCCAACGGTGAAATGGTTATTTTAAAATGAATCAAGGGATAAAGTGGGAGTTAAATTCATAAGACAAGAAGGGAATAACCAAAAAATGAGGGGGATAAGTAGGTAAATAGCATGAGGGCATATTAGTCCTTATATTAAAAAAAGAGGGGCAAAATTAAAAATGTGTTATAATTAATTAAATAAAAGGGAGAACAAACTAGAAACCTCTCAATTTTTCTCCAAGACTGCTAAACCTATCTTCCTCTCTTTGTTTCTTATTTTTTTTTTCAAATTTCCAAACCAAAATCTTAGAGAAATTAAAAAAAAAATTGAAGAAATTTCTTTAGGAAAAGTGGAAGAAGGCTTGGAAAGTTTTCATTTGAGGTAAGAATCTTCAAATTTTATGTCTTTTTAAGTTTATGTGATGTAGAAAAATTGATGTAGAATGGTAGTTTTGTGTAGAAAGAAGGACAAAGATATTAAAGAAATGAGGAAAAACAAATTTTGGTGAAGAAAGGTAAAGTTTTCATAATTTTTGGTATAGTAAAAATTATGACTTTCATAGATAATTATGTTATTGCAATTGGAAGTGAAATTATGAAATTGAAGTATTGTTAAGAATGATTGGAAGTAGACTTTTAAAAAAAAAATTAAGACATGTATGTATCTTAGGGAGAAATTGTGTTTTAATGCAATTATAAGTTAGATGATGAAATTGACATGATATTTAGCATGAATTGATGTAGAATTTGCAAGTATGAAATTTGGATCCTAAGGAGGAAAATTTAGCCATTTAGGAAATATTGGAAAAAATGTATGTTTGGATGAAATTGATAAAATAAAATGTTGTATGCATGGAATATGAAATTTGGTCATATAAGGAATGTTAGGGATAAAGGTTTACATTGATGTATTTAATTGATTATGAGTATGTAAATATATTTAGGAAATATATTAAGATGAAAACGGTATAATAAGATTGTATGCATGAATAGGAAATTTGGCCAAATGAGAATAAGAAGGAAAAAATTATTTACGTATTATATTTTGAATTGATTATTTGTATGAAAATGTAATTGGAATACAAAGTGAGGAGAATTTTGTATGGAATCGTTATGTAGATAATTCAGTCATATTGAATTGTATTATGAAAATTTTAGTGTAATAAATGGCGATTACATGTTTGAAATTCAAGAATGGCAGAGTATTGTATAATACTGCTAGTTAATTCTAATGAAAAATATTTGAACCTCGTTAACATACAATACTAAATTAGGTATTTCAAAATATCTTTGCAATGTTATATGTTCTAACTATAATATATATATATATATATATATGTGTGTATGTGTGTGTGTGTGTGTGTGTGTGTGTGTGAGAGAGAGAGAGTTTTATGAAAGAAATTGATTGTTATGATGAATATGAAAAAATGACTCCATAATGATGAATGATGGATCCTAAATGGAAATGTGAAATATTTACCTTAAATATTGTGATAAATAAGCTTGAATAAATAGTTGCATATTTTATATATTTATTATGCATTGATAATAAATTCTAATGCAAAAACAAAAAAGAGTTATGGGTTGATTTGAGTGACCATAGGCTGGACACTATCCGGAGAGTTTACGGTTTTGTTCGGGTGACCATAAGCTGTGTAATGCCTAACTCATTAAAACATTTGGGCCCAAAATTCTTTTTTAAAATCTTAGCCCATGTGATTTAATATATATTTATGTAGATAAGTGTGAAATTGTATTAGATTTTGGGAGAAGCTTTTGAAAGTTACGGGAAGAGAAAAAAGAGAGGAAGAAAAAGGAGGAGAAAAAGAGAGAAAAGAAAGAGAAGAAGAAGAAAGGAAGAAAAACGAAGAAAAAGAAGGAGAAGAAGAAGAAATAAAGGTAAGATTTTTTTTTTTAATTATTTATTTTAGTATAAAAATTGTTAAAAATTGAAAAAAATAGATAGATTTTTATTTTAGTAGTTTAATAGTTAAAATTATTTTTATATTAAGTTATTAGACTCCAGATTCATAAATTTTAGATCAAATTTGACAGATTGATGGGAAGGTTTCTCGAGAATTGTTGAAAAATTAGATGAAAAATAGTAAAATTTAATTAGGGGTGAAAATGCGAGGATTGCATAAATTTTATGAATTAGAAGTTTTATGTATGAATAGTTAAAAATTTTAGGGTCAAAATAGACATTCTTATGATTTTGGGGCAAGATAATAATTTTTAATAATTTTAGGCATCAAGTGTAAATTTTTGGGGTACTTTTATAATTATTTATATTTTAAAAAGTACTTTTATAATTATTCATATTATAGGGATATTTTTAAAATTTATTAACATTAATAATTTTTGTTTTATAAATTCAAAATTTTAAAATTTTTAGACCGAACCTTAATTTGATTTTAAATCAAGAATTTATTTTTACCTTATTATAAGTAGCATAAGTTATTAGTTTATTTTAACAATTATGTATTGATATTAAAAGTGATATCAGGTGGTGGTCAGAAAAAGAGAAAAAGACTGGAGAAGCTATAAAAGTAATAATGTCTTTTGATTCAGATAGGTAATTCACATATAATTTAGTATTTTGGTGTTTTAAAAAACTGAAAAGTAGGGTTTATATTAAAATTTTATGAAAAAAAATATATTTTAATGACACGATTGCTGTTCTATTTTGTTTTGTATAAATTTTTTATGATTTAGCACTACTATTATTGTTAAATTATGCTTTCGATGTTTGAAACGTTGTGAAATAGTATATGACCTTTTATTTAGTACTGATGACTATGGATTTGATTTCAGTCTTACGGTAAAAGCTCGTAAATTTAAAACTATGCGCGACGGTTTCTGAGTATAGAGCCCCTAAAGTACACAGGCTACATATTTCTTGGACGACAATCCCTGCTAATAGTACTCCACAACTGTGCATTACACATAGTGATAGTTAAATTGAATTGTTGTTGTGTTAATCATTATTTATACTTATTTCTATTTATTTACGTCATTATGACTTGTTTAATTGAAAATATCTATGAAGTGTTTTTTAAGTTCTATTGGAACCACAAGAGATAGGTAAACCTAAAGGAACCCTACTCTTTTTACTAGATAAACTTTGGAGAGCTACTTTACTGTGTATATTATGTTTGTTAAAATATTGTAAGAAAATTGTTCATATACTATTAATAAATACATTAAGTTTTGATGTAATATATTGTGTTGTGGCAGTAGTTGAAATTTTATGAGAAATATTAGGAGTATTGTAGAATTTTTATGCTTGCAGGTCCATATAGATATTGTCCATGTATAGTGGAGGCTCTGCCAAAATTTTCACGACCTCATTTATTAAGTTTTAAACTATCTCTTTAAACCATAAATCACGAACCTTAGTTTATGAGGCGTAATAAGCTGGATCTTGCTTGGAGAATCAATGGGTTGATCTGCGTGACCATAGGCTAAATCTTGTTACCTCATACTAGATATGGTCTTATGGGGACAATATTAGGAAGATAAGGATTGTGAAAGTATGATGTGACCGCTGATTAAAAATATATTGGTCATGATTAATCATAGAAAGAAAGAAATAAAATAAAAATGAATGATATTCTACTGAAAAAATGTCAAAGTTTTCTAAATTGGCATATTATGATGCATATTTGTGTGATTATGAATATATGTGCATAATTATTTATATTTATGTATTTATAAATATGCTTATGAGTAGGCAAATGTACTGCTTATAGGCATATCACTTGACTTAGAGTAAAAAAGTCATTATTTGAAAATTATGTTTATTTTACTAGGCAATTTTGATTGCTCACCCCTATGAGTTTTTTTTTTTTTTGTTCAAGTAAGAAAAAAGCTTCAGAGTTTGGAAGTACATCTGAAGCATAGTACGCAAAGAAAGAAAAAAAAAGGACATGGACTTATAATTTTAGTTTGTTTGTAGATTTACATCTATAAGTGTTTATATGTTCTTAACAAATCATTTGAGGTAAATATATGTTAAAGAGAAAAATTAGTTTATTAAATATATTTTGTTTGATATTTTGATGCATATCTTTGAATTGTGGTAGCAGTTAAAAAAAAATAATAATATTAGAGGTGCCAAACCTTTTCTTGCAGATAATGGAAATCAAATTATATAACCAAAATATTATGAATTTTTTTTAAAAAAAAATTAAAATTACTATTTATTTGGTCAAGTGGTACTATTTATTTGGTCATCACTATTTATATGGTCAATTTTTTATATTCTCAATTTTGACAACAATTAAACTTTAAAATCTATGTTTTTTTTTAAAAAAAAAAATTCAAACTTTCGCGATTTCAAAAGCATAATATATATATATATATATATAAGTAATGGCCACTACATCATATTAAGGTGAGGTTTGTGATGGTAGAATAGTAGCATCGAAGAGAGTGTGTGGTTCGAAAATAGTATCAGTTGAAAGTCAAAAAGGGATTTGTCGAAGAGGTGGCCAAAATAATGAGGAGGAAGAAAA
The DNA here is from genome assembly GCA_032402905.1 of Khaya senegalensis. Lineage (NCBI taxonomy): Eukaryota > Viridiplantae > Streptophyta > Magnoliopsida > Sapindales > Meliaceae > Khaya > Khaya senegalensis. The sequence goes on along the minus strand of CP135548.1, from coordinate 2,187,176 downwards.
GGGTTTTGGTTGTTTTGAAAATTTTGAAAATGATAGGTATTTATAAAAAAAATTTCTAAAGATCTCATAATGATTCTAAATCTTTCTAAAATTCTATTTGAACATAAATATTTAAAAATCATGCAACTTAGTCTAATTATTTTTTACAATTTAGCCTTCACTAAAAATCGACAAATATTCACATATTTATTTGATATTTTTTCGGGTATATATATATGTGTGTGTGTGTGTGTGTGTGTGTGTGTGTGTGTATTGATCACTACATACTCATGTCAAATTTTAACAACTCTTAAAGTGTTTTTGTTTTTATTAATTCATGGGAGAAAGGAAAGGAATTCTCAAGGAAATGAGAGTTCTTTTGTTTTATGCCTTGACATTTTTTTTCATTTTGATTAATTTAAAATAAATATTTTGAATTAATTAATTACATTAAAAATTTATTAATGTAATATTATTTTATTTATAAATTAATTTATTATTATTAATATTTATTTTTATTATAAAAATTCAATACCATCTATAAACTATATTTATTATTATTTTTGTCATGATTCTAATTATAACTATTATTTATATGTTTTGTAAATATATTAATTTATAATTTTATTTTATAATCTTATACTTATCGTCATTCATATAACTAGTCATATTTATTTGGTAGTTTTAGTTTTAATTTTTAATTCTTTTCTAAAGAGACTAGCTATCAAATAAAATAAAAATATTATTATTTGTAGTCATAATATAATTTTATAAATATTATTAAAAATTAAATATATTTTAATAAATAAATTTGATATTTATATGCAATTGAATTTATGAATTTAAAAAAAGTGATGTATTTAAAATACAAACTATTTTGTTAACTAACAAATATATTTACAGAATATAAATTTAAATATTTGTTATTAAATTACTTAATTAATTTATATGATCTAATTATTTTATATTTAAAAATAAAATTTAAAATTAATTTATTTTTTAATTATAAAATACACAGAGTATTTCAATAAAAAAAAGTAGTCTTATCCAAATAAAAATAATTAATGAATATAATGTATATTTATATTTAAGAATATTCAAAAATATATATTTATTAAGTATTTATTATAATAATTATTTTTAATAAATACAATAATTTATATTATACGTAAAAATAATTTAAAATATTCATCTATTAATAAGTATCAATAAATTTAAAAACAAATGATATTTTTGTCAAAGTAAAAAAATAGTGAATTCTTTTCTATAGATAATTCTATAATACAAACAAAAAATAAAAAACTCATTCTTTTCTTTTCTCATTTCCTTTCCTTCCCTCTTTCCTTTTTTTTTTTTTTTTTAATTCCTTTCTATTTTTAAGAACAAACACTCTTTTAGAATAATATGCAACATTGAAATCTATTTATCATATTAAGATTTCTTTTAAAAAGAAAGGTGCCTCGTATTCTTTGACTAGAACTACAAAATGGCAAAGAAGTAACAAGTGGGAATCATTTAAAAATTTATCCACACTGCACTACAATAATACCAACTGAATAACTATTTTTGATGATTATTGAAATATTTTTATACGATGTCAATGATTTTTTTAAATTCTTTTAATTATAAAAGAATTGATAAAAAAATTTGGAAAATTTTCACGAACTCAATAAGACTTTTAACTTTATCCATTCAAAAGATAATAAATTAATTATTAAGATCATAAATCAAACATATGTATCATGAGTTTCTCTCTTATCAATTTGGATGGATTTTTATGGCATACTAACCCTTAGTATTCCATTACGTTGCAATGAAAGTTAGTATTGGAAGTTAGTTAGAAAAATCATTGAGTACAAAATGTCTAGTCCCCTTCATAACACAACATAATACATATCATTTATTCTACTAACTAGGTATAATGAGAAATATTGAAAATAGGCTAGTTGTTTACTAAGAAAATGAAAAAAAAAAAAAAGAAGTTTAGAGAGTAATTTTGATATTGAATTCGAAGTGCTATATTCAATATAAAGAAGTTTAGTAATTATATACAAGTATAGCTACTAAATGCTACTAGATTCTTCTCTAATCCCTACAACTATCTCCAATGATAACCAAATTCTTCTTACTAATCCAATTGGCGTGCCTTTGACTTTAATTACCTTAAACGTCCTTGATTAGATTCTATGCTACTACATCATACTGCAGTTCAGCTTAAGTAATCAATTCTTCAATTTAATGATGTTAAAAGTTCTTTGATGATCTACTTGATAAATTAACACCAACCATGTCACGCCTTAACCTAGAAGCCACCATATGATAACCATTGCACACCTTTAAGATACACCCAATTTACATGGAACATCCCTTGAGAGTTTACTAAGCTTTTAAGGATTATGTACTTTATTCACATAATTTGAAATATACACATACGATTACATATAAAATCACTTATAATATATATATTTATAAAAATCTCGAAGAAGAAAATAAATAAAATATTTAAATTTTAAATAATATCAAAAGTACATATTACAAAATATCAAGATACTAAGTGAAACTATTTTGCTAGTGGACCATAAGGAACATAAGATAAGTAGAGTAGTTTATATAAGAGATAATTTAGTAATAACTTTGTCCATTCGTATAGTAATATAACAATTATAAGACTTAACTTGAAAAAGGTAAAGTAAGGTGAGTATAAAATATACTTAGCGAGTGAAACATGAGCAATATAAAACTCATGAGAATTGAAGATATAGCGATACTAAAATAATTATAAAATTATGATTATTTATTAGGCAAATCTCACATTGTTTTAAAATTAGTTATATAACAAAAAGCATATTATAAAATGAGTATCTAAGCTTGTGTTTATTTTCATGATAAAAGATCTAGTTTACCTATTTTTCCTCAAGTTATCACCCTAACTGAGATAGATAGTTAAGACCATAAGTGAGCTTCATTATACTAAAAATTATGTAATAGTTAAATTATATATATACATATATATATATATATAAATTATATATTAAGAATTAATTCATATTTTAATTTATAAAATCATTTTGCCAAATCATGGCCCAATTACTTATACAACTTTTACAAAGGTCCGTCTATAGGCTATTTCTTGTAATAATATAGTAATGCCAATAAATTACTAATAAATAAGGTTCATATGACCAAGCATTTGAAATATATAAATATAAACCCTAAGGATCATTTCAATAAAGCATAGTTATAAGTGTACAAAATAATAATAAACATTCATTTCACAGGCCCTATTTACATCAAATCATATATGTGTTAACCTAGTATCCCAATAACTCAAAATAGTTTATTAAAACAAAAGTATAAAATTTAAAATAACTGCTTAATGAATTAAATATTATACACTATTCACTCATAGTTTAAGAAATGGTATACACTCTCCTACTAATCCTTACATTGGCTTGAATTTTCTCCTAAAGTATCTGCGTCTTAAGAATATAATATACATTTCTATTAAAATTCAAACTCTAATAAAATACTTATCTACCATAATATGAAATATATATACATGATGAACATAAATCTCTAAATTGACATATAGATTGAGGTAGGAATTTATACAAAATTATTTATAAAAATTAGTATTACCCATGCTACAGTACCTTTACTATAATATTTGTTATGGTAACTTCATATATTTAGAAAATAGAAACACCAAGGCCACAGTGCTAGGGCATAAAGCCTAGTTTAAATTTTGCACAATAAAAATACATAAAACATTAGAAATTGAAACTTTTTACAAGAAAAATGAACTCTAAATTTGTTCTATAAATACTTGTTGGAAAGATTTTTAAAATTATTATAATTTTATCAGCAATAGAATTTGACTGAAAAATGATTCTATTTTTGATAAAAGCAAGAAAACTATATAGGAGTTAAAATTAACGAAAATTTGTTTCATTTCTTATTAACATCAAATTCGAGCTAAATCAAATTGGTTTTAAATCAAACTTTAAATTTAGTTTCTAAACCTCGAATACAACCATTCTAAACTTAAATTAAGTTTCAAAATGGCTATTAAATCACAATCTAACTCAACATAACAAAACTCAAATATCTAATTTAACATAAGAAATTCTTGCCATTTAACTATGTTCTATACAATGAAATTCTATAGTAAGGTTTTCTCATTATCATATGAATTATAATTTTCCTTCAATATCAAGATCAAATTTAAACCTAAATGCATAACAACAATACAGAAATACCCATTTTACATTCAAGCTATATCAAATAAATAAATAAAATTTAAAGTTTCTAAACATTTAAAAGCCTTGCTTAAATTTCAATGGTGATTCTAAAAATTCAAGATAAGGTGTAGAATTGCTATTGCCTAAATTAATGCTTAAACCTAATAAATCTTTTAGAGAGAGAGAAAATTCTTGGAAGAAAATACATGTCCACTAAGATATATGAAGGATCTAATATATACTTCCTTAACATAGACACATGGAAGATTTTATGGATCTTCTCTAAGTCTCGTTGTAATTCCAATCGAGATGCCACCACATCTATCTTCTTGATTATCCTCAAAAGACCAATATAATAAGGGTATAGTTTTCCTCCATTACGAAACCTAATTGCACATTTCCAAGGTGAAACCTTTAAGAAAACCTTATCTCCCACATCAAACTCAACATTAAGTAAAAAGATAACATTTCTATCAATCTCGAAGGTTCACCCTTTATCTATTAACAAGTCACACATTGAGATATATAATCAATCACATCACAAAATCTTTAATTGTCATTGACTTTTTTCCAATCTTCTAAAACCAAAATGCAAAAGTTTTATTAGATTTATAATTCAAAGCATCAACTATCATGTTGACCTTTCTAAGATAATACTGAAGAGCTAAATCATAATTCCCCATTTGAAACATATAATAATATAGAAAATTAATACAATATCAATGAGTTTATTCTATTAATATGCAATCATATTACTTCTAATAATTTATACTTAATCTCTCATAACATCATAAGTGTAATTCTTATTAATTCTTTTAATTTGATCAAAATCTATGATATTGTAACAAAACCATCGTTCAACTTATGGAAATACGATATTAAACTTTTGTCAATTGAAATTTAATAAGTCATCAAAATTTTATAAATACCCTTGTTCGCACATTACTCCATAACTTAAAACAACACATGTAAAATATAGAAAACCTCAAATAATAATAAATATTTCTTATAATACCTTATAATCCAATCTATTAGGCCTTAAAATTAGTTACAAACTAATGCATTTACATAGTACATATGTAGAAGTTATACCAAAAAATTCTTGAAACTACTTGGATACATCATATTTCAATCCCTAGCATGTTTATAACACATCATGGATATAGAAGTACTTAATCGAGCATATGCTTATTTAATCGACATTAAATCTAGGCACGTAACTTTATGTATATTTTATATATTATTTATTTAATTTCTTGATTTTACATTCTAAATGAATTTAGAAATTTATTAGACAATGGCATGAATAAAAATATTATAAATTTTAAGGTTATTTTAGAAAAAATTTTCATTAAACCAAGGGAAAAATTGTAATTTCAAACTTTATTAATTTAGGCAACAAATTAAATATTTTTATTTAGGTCCAAAATGATATGATTGGTGGATAAAAAGTGAAATCAAAACTTTGGCTATTTAAATCCTCTCTTAGCTGAATTTTTCCCATTCTTTTTCATTCTCAAAAATTCTCCAAGCTTCCACCATCTTCTATCACTCTCCTCCTTCATACCTTCCATCATTCACCATTGATGAACCACCAAAACAATCTCAAAAAATTTATAGAAAAATTCTATAGCCATAAACAACCCTAGATCAAGCCATAAATACTTAGAAAATCATTTAGTTCCAATTAGTTTTCTTGGTGAAAAAATAGAAAGAAAATTCAAGGAAGAGAACATTAAGCCTAGAAGATTTATGGTGAGTTTCTTAATCATTTTTATACTTATAAACCATGTTAGAAGTTAATTAGAAGTCTATTATAATTTTTAAATTTAGAAACCCTAAAAAATGAAATTCTACCATGTATATATATAAATGTTTTTAGTGTGATTTTTGTGATAAATTTAATACTTATATAAATATATGTTAAAGAGTGATTTGTGTTAAAGTGTGTATATGATTTTATTTTAATGTTTAAATAGATGAGAATTTATATTTGGTTGTAGGAAGAAATAAATATAGTAATATGTATGTATATATATTTTTGGCTTAAATCTAAGATTAATTTGATGCTTATATGATGTGTAGTGATGAATGATAACTATTAAGGGTGTATATATGCTTATATGAATGATAATATTTAATATGTATAAGATTATGTTTGGCTGTAGTAGTAAATAAAATTTTAATGAAGTGTTATGTATGTGACATGTATGAGTTAAAATTTAATAATGAATTCACATGACCCATAAGCTTTATTAAACTATTTTTAATACATTGAAATTGAATGAAATGAATGCTTATGGTGTTATAGAAAGTATAATATAAATGGGTATTAAATTATATAAGTGATAAATTTTAAAAAGTATACCTATATATGACTAAAAAATTAGAACTTATTATTATTTTGATACTAAGTTAATATATATATATAGGTATAATGAATAAAAATTCATAAATTAATGTTAATGTCTCGATAAGCATCGTTTAGGGACATATGCATCATATTTGGATCACATTTTCATATTTTTGGTATATTAATACCATTTATATACAAAATCTTGTTTAAGACTTGAGACCATCATAGGAGATCCAATTCAATAAGAAAATTGATTTTAGGAATAATTATCCTCCTATAATATAAAGACGTCAAAATTGTCTCCTCATAGTTACTTGAGCCAACACTAGTAAGTTAGACTATGATTTGACATATTGATTTTATAAACTGAAATATGAATAAATTTTAAATTGATATTTTTATATTAAAAATTTCATGATTTTTGATATAACAAATTTACTAGTGGTTTTAAGTGTCTGTCTTAGTTAAAGTGATAACTTAAAAAAGAATAGACAAGTTTGAATCTTTTATAAAGGAACCAAGCACAGGCCTAGACAAGTATTTTATAATAAGTTTTTAATTATAAAATTAATTTTGAAATGATACAAAATTTGTCAACTAAATGATCATAGTTTTATAATTATTTTAGTATTTTTGATACCTCCAAACTTCATGAATTTGATATTACTAAGACTTCATTCATTGTGTATATCTTATATTCACCCTTTTACTCTATTAGTTTTAGGTTAAGTCTTGTATTTGTTTTTTTGCAATGGTGGTGAATATTGTTGTTACCACATTACTTTTGGTATAAGCTCCTTGTCTCATCCTATGTTTCTTAAGATCCACTGGCAAAATGTTTTCATGCTATATTGAGATATTTTGTACTGTACACCTTGAATATTATTTAAATTTAAAATATATTATTCTTTTTTTTATTTAAGGTTTTATAAGTACCTATATTATATATGATTTTAAGTGTGATAAATGTTTTAAATGTTAATAACTATATTTATATGTTTGTGTATATGCATGTGTGTGTGTGTGTGTGTATATATATATATCTATATTTTTTTTTTGTATGTGTGCAAGTAGGTGTGTGTTATGAATGGAGTGCATGATCTTTAAGAACTTTGGGGGTTCTTTAAGGACATTCCATCTTAATGGGGTGTATGGATTGGTTGTGTAATTATTAGGTTGTATCTCTCTACTAGAGTAAAAGAGTCACATTTTACCAAAAAAAAAAAAAGAGAAGTTAATGGTATATCAAGTTGATTAATATGTAAGATCACTTAGGTCTGTTCTTAATGTGTGTCATGGTGGACAAAATAAATTAAAGAGTTTTGGATACCTATGATTGATGAGGAGCATATTATTCATTGCTAGATAAATCCCTTTACATCAATAGTTAATGAGTTTTTGATAGGTTTCTTGAGTAGTTCTATAGTTTAACACCAAATTAGGATGACAGGTGTAAAAGTTTTTCTTGAAATTAAAGGAGTAATTAATGAGTGATTAATATGTTTGATAGCAATAGTAATTAATCATTATTCTTTTAAGGTCAATCTATTCACCCATTTAGATAATATTTTTCCTTGTTCACTAATAAATCGATTAATTAAACTCATATTTTTATAGTCAATTCAATTCCCTGATTAGATCGGGGGTAAACGCCTACGAAAAGATCGCTTAGATTTAAGAAAGAGTAGCTTAGATTTATCCATAATTTGTTTATTCTTTATCGCAAAAATCCCATTTCCTTGAAATCAAAAATGATTTCTAGAATTAATTAATAGGATTTGGTTTGTCTATATTTATTTATTTGTTTCCATTTAAATATATGAAATAATAGAGATACCAAACACTAAGAAATTGTACATAATTTATGCAAAAACTTCTAGTATTGAGTTATACTGTATTTTGATGTAGAATGGTAATATAACAAGTTATACTTTTAGACAATTAAAACCTTATGAAATGAATCCCCTTATTCATGAGTTTGAGTTAGTTGCTATGATTTTCACTTTAAAAGCTTAAGATGTCATTTTTATAGGATTATAGAACCTGTACAAAAATTCTTGGAACTATTTAAATGTATTATATTTTTATTTATGACATATTTATAGTATATCATGTATATAAAAGTATTAGATCGACTATATGTTCATTTATTTAGGTGTATATATTTTTATTTATGACATGTTTATAGCATATCATGCATATAAGAGTATTAAATCGAGTATATATTCATTTAATTGATATTAAATTGAGAGACATAATATTATCAATATGTTATTCGTATTTTACAACTCATATTTTTTGACGGGAAATTAGTATTTTATAATTCATATTTTTGAAATAACTATTCTGCCTTCATCGAGTTTGAAGGGCAGGTTTTATAGGGACGCTTTATTCTAATCGAACATTTCTTAAGGGTACATAGTGGTTGTCATTGGTGGCCTTCAGATTGAAGTGTGACATTTAATGCACTATTAACAAATAAATTTAAATTTTGTAAGCATTAAAAAATAAATAACTCATTTTTGTCTTGGAATTATCTTTGATAGGATGAAAGTTAAAAGAGAATAGGTTTAAAAGTGAAAGTAAAAGTAAGAGAAAATAAAGAAATGCTCATTTAAATTGATTGGCTATGAGGACAAAATCACTTGAATTTTATGAACCTAGTTACTTCGATAAAAATGCATTAAGGTTGACTATATTAGTAAACATCTTTAAAAGTAAGACTACTTTAAAATTTTTTTTCAACAACAACAACAGCAATTTTAAAATAGATGAATTTTCACCATTTTTTTAATTTTATTTTATTTTTGCCCAATGTCCATCATGGTTCAAATTGTAGAAGAACGAAGAACACTTTACTATTTTTTATTGGCCTTATTTGAAAGCAAATCATGTACGGCAAAAAAATCCCATCAAATATCTTTTATGTCTCTTTATTATATTTTATTTGCTGTATAAGTCAATAGTAAAATATCAATTGTATTATTTTTTTTTTAAATTGCATTTTTACTTATAACATTTATCAACATGATATTGGCCACTATATAAAATATTTAACTTCTTTCTATTCATACTAAAATACTTTGAAGTTATACTGTTGTTATACTGTTATATCATTAGTAGATATTTTTATTTTTATTCAATTATGTTTTTGAGTATTTTTTGTGAGTCATTAAATTAGATCTTCTATATTTGGATATAAAAATAGCATAATATACATGTTTGTTTTATTTTTTTACAATTTATTTTTATTAGTAATATTAATATACTATTTTTTAATTAATTACTTTGAGTTCATATTATTAATGTATAAAATATAGATACTATTAAATGTTATTATTATAACCTTAAGTTTACAAAACAAAGAGATAATTAAAACTTGAAGTTGTGACAAATCATCTTTATTAATTAGAATATGAGTTATGAAATACAATTTCTAGCTAGAACTCAAAGACTATACAATTGTGGAAACTCATACCCAATATCATAATAAATAAGTGATAATATTAAAATGTAAATGTTGAAATTTTCTTTTTATATATAATTAATAGTGCCAAAACAATATTTTTTACTATTAATATATTATATTTGAAAACTCTACTTACACGTGCCCAACCAATCCTTACATTATTTACACAAAAGTATATATATATACATATGTTTGATCAAAACCGATATAATATTTATACCCACCCTTTTTATCAGTCACCGCTCAAAGGATTTGCCCAGATCCGCTGTCTGACTAGATATACCTGAAAAATAGTTTAACCATAGAGTGAGTAATATAAAAATTACTCAATAAGAAATACAAATATTACCATAATAATTTAGTACACATGACATTCTAACCATACAATTAATAATCGTTTAGGATAATAGTAATAATAACCTTCTTTTTTTTCTTTTATTCCCCTATCACTTTATTTTATTTTATTTTATTATAATCTATTTCTACTTAATATGGACCAGTCATAATTAGGGTATACTATAGATTGTGGCCACCATACTCATCCTACACACCAATTCTTTTATCAAATTGTGCACAAATACTGGTTCTACCATTGGTTCACAATACCCCCCCCCCCCCCCCCCCCTCTCCCTCCAGGGCACAATGACGAACAGCCGCTTCCTACCATGAGTTCAACATATCCCTTCCCAGGGCACCATGGAGGACTGCCGTAGTTACAACATACCTTTTTGGGCATCACAAGGACGATTGTAGTTTAATCTATCCTTTAAGAAACTACGGTTAAAATAATTATAATTACACTCGTCCTGAGCGACTCTGCTGGTGTGTAGGAAACTTATATTGATCCATAATAATCCTAATTATACTAACTGTTTACTCTTAATTATTTCTAAGGGCATTTTGATAATTTTACCTTATTTATAACGCTCACATATAATACAGTTCCATAATTTCTTACCAATATAAAAGGAACATATATATATATATATATATATTACAACCTTACAATGTATACAAGCGCATATACTAATACTTAATGCATAATTATAATAGTAATAATAATAATAATGATGATTATAATATATATATATATATACATAAACGCACGTTTCTATTTATATAACCATAATTACTACTTAAGTCATTAATTCCACATATAAGTACATATATATATATATATATACACACACACACACACATACACACATATTCTAATTTAACCATTTATCCGAAACACTTCTAACTTTCATAACCACATCCATTCTCTGGCAATAGGATTTTTTTCTTATTTTTTCACAGATTCATCTTTGATCATTTCTATACACAATTAATATCAAAATAATAAATTTTGCCCAAAACATACACAACGCATTTGGCTAAAAATATACTAAATAGTAACTACACACCGAACTTCTACACTTATCCATTTTCCTAAATTTTTTTCTCATTTTCTTTACTTTTCACACCATTCACTTACTTCAAGTGTATTCACTACTATATAATTGCGATAATATAATTAAAGCATAATCAATCCTTAACTTTTTACTTTGACCAAATACACACCTACACCCACACTTCCAATTTTTTTCACTTCCGTTCAACAAACCAACATATTAATTTATCCCAAAATAATTTTATTTCATAATTTCATTATTACAAACATCAAACAACAAAAATTTAACCAACCATAATACATTCCTTTTTGGCTAATTGGACATGCATGCATATAACTTATTTTTCTCCAATATTTTCACTTAAACTATCATCACATAATTTTACTACATTCATTACATAATATATTCCTCAAAATCATCACAATATCAACAACACATAAATCTTAATTTATCAAAAATTTGGAGTTTTGCATTTCTTACCTTAATAATGCAAAATTCTTTCACTATTAAGCTTTTCTTCTTCCTTTTCACCTATTTTCATTATCAATACCCATTAAGCTTAACATCAAAAAATTAAAGTATTATAAACCCATGCAAAAATGATAATAAAAGGAAGTTCTCACCTTACTCAACAATTTTTCCTTAAGAAATTTCTTGAAATTTGGTGAGATTTTTGGCTTGGAAGATTCAAAACTTTGAGAGAAAAATTGGAAAGGTTTGCTTCGGTCAAAAAAGAAGAAATGCGAAGAAATTTCCAGTAACTTCCACTTTTTATACTAAACCCTCCATTTTACCATTTTACTCTTTAACCTTTTTGAGAATTTAGGAGAATAGCTCTGGATATCTCTTTCTCATCTTCTGCTCCATTTCTTATGTTGCTTCTTTTATTTTCTGATTCTTCCATAATACCTTTACTAGTGGAATTTTCCTTTTTCGGAGTTTCTTTATTCTTTTATCTAGAATTTATATTGGGTATTCTCTATAGGACAAATTTTCTTCCAATTCTACTGTCTTAGGCTGCAACACATGAGAGGGATCACTAACATACTTGCGAAGTAGAGAAACATGAAACACGTTATGGACTTTATCTAGACTTGGTGGCAAGGTAATTCTGTAAGCTACTTTTCCAATTCTTTCTAAAATCTCAAACGGTCCTACACATCTCGATGCCAACTTGTTCTTGCTACCAAACCTTATAATGTGCTTGTATGGGGCAACCTTCACAAATACTTTATCATTAACTTGAAATTCCATATTCTTTCTCTTTAAGTTGGCGTAACTTCTCTGTCGGTCTTGAGCCTGCTTCATTCTTTCCTTAATCACCCTGATATTTTCAACCATTTTTTGCGTTTGTTTTGGTCCCAAAGCTTGGTTAAGCTTATTTTTCTTAGCAAAATCATTCCAATATAGCGGGGATCTACATTTTCTTCCGTAAAGAGTCTCATAAGGTGCCATTTTAATAGTAGCTTGATAGCTATTATTGTATGCAAACTCCATTAATGGTAGCATTTCATGCCACGACATCCGATATTGCATATAGCAGGCCCTTAACATGTCTTTAATAATTTAGTTAACTCTCTCCGTTTGTCCATCTGTCTGTGGATGATAAGCAGTACTAAAAGCTAATTGAGTGCCTAAAGCTCTATGTAAACTACCCCAAAAGGCTGATACGAACCGAGAATCTCTGTCTCATGTTCAACTCTTTTTGGGTGAAATAATACTTCAGGTTCTTATGATCGGTATAAATATTACATCTAATCCCGTACAAGTAATGTCTCCATATCTTTAAGGCAAATACCACTGTTACCAATTCTACATCATAAGTTGGATAACGCGTTTCATAGTCTTTCAATTGTCTAGATGCATACATTATCACCTTCCCATTTTGCATTAAAACTGTGCCTAATCCCTAATATAAGGCATCACAATAGACATCATATTCCATTCCATCCTTGGGCAATACTAAGATAGAGGTGGAAGTTAATCTACTCTTCAACTCCTGAAAGCTCTGTTCATAGGCATCTGACTACTGAAAAGGGGTTCCTTGTCTAGTTAAATTAGTGAGTGGCTTTACAATCTTGGCAAAATTCTATACGAATCTTCTAAAATACCTTGCAAGACCCAGAAAACTTCGTACTTCTTTAACAGTTTTGGGCCTTTGCCACTCTAAAATTGCTTCTACTTTGTTAGGATCCACCATTATTCATTCCTTTGACACCACATGCCCTAAAAATATTACCTTCTCCATCCAAAATTCACATTTTGAGAATTTGGCATATAAGTTTCGTTCTCTCAATCATTGCAGCACAAACTTTAAATGTTGGGTATGGTCATCTTTCGACTTAGAATATATCAAAATATCATCTATAAGCACTGCAAGAAACTTGTCCAAGCAGTCAATGAATACTCTATTCATTAAATTCATAAATACTGCCGGAGCATTAGTCAATCCAAAAGGCATCACCATAAACTCATAGTGCCTATAACGAGTTCGAAAAGCAGTCTTGGATATATCTTTATCAGAAATTCATAATTGGTGGTACTTTGACCTTAGGTCAATCTTAGAGAAAACAGAAGATTCTTTCAATTGATCAAAGAGGTCATCTATTTTAGGTAGTGGGTACTTATTATTCACCGTTAATTTATTCAATTCTTTATAATCAATGCACATCCGGAGTGACCCATCTTTCTTTTTCACAAACAATATTGGTGCTCCCCATGGTGAATGACTTAGTCTGATAAACCCTTTTTCTAACAATTCTTGTAGCTGTTTCTTTAACTCTTGTAACTCAGCAGGCACCATACGATATGGGGCTTTTGATATTGGGGCTGTACCAGGTTTTAACTCAATATTAAACTTCACTTTTCTTTCTGGAGCTAGTCTTGGTAATTCCTATGGAAATACATTCAAAAATTCATTTACCACTAGTACATCCTGAATCCCTAATTCAAAAATTTTACTCTCATATACAATATGAGCTAAGTACCCTACACCTCCATTCCTTAACATACGTCTAGCTTGCATGCTATTGATTATTGTGCTACTTTGTCGGCCTTTTTCGAAATTGTATTTATCCCCACTATCTAGCTGAAATCGTGCATTCTTTTTCTTACAGTCAATTTCTACATTATACCTTTCTAAAAAGTCCATACCCAAAATAATATCAAAATTAGGCATATGCAACACAATCAAATCTACGCTTAACTTTCTCCCCTGTATAACAATATGCTCCTTTGGTAGGATCATTTCAATTTTTACCATATTCTTGTCAGGCATCTCTACTCTAATAGGGTACAATGGCTTAGTAGGTTCTAAACTCATTCTCTCAAGTACAATAAATGCAATAAATGAATAAGTAGCCTCAGAATCTATCAAAGCATACAAAGGAATAGAATGAAACAAAAGCTGATTAGTTACTGCAGATGGGCTGGCCTCAGCTTGGTTATGAGCTATAATATATACTCAGGCTTGTGATCTCTCATTAGCCTGTACCAGATAAGCAGCTATTGTTCATGTTGTAGATTGTTGTTGTGGTGTTGTGGTTGGCAAGGTTGCTTGGCAATAAGCTCTAATGTGGCTTGACTGTCCACATCGATAGCAAACTACCTGTCGATGGCATTTCTCAGTGTGATTTTTGTCACACTTTGGGTACTCAAGAATTATACCCTGGCGCTGTGCCTTACTGTTGTGTCAATTATATTTATTCTTCTGGGGAATAAATTTTCTCTTGCCCTTCTGATTCAGAGGTCCTGAGCTATAATTTATTGAAATTGAAGTAGAGCCAAAAGATAAAGCCGAAGGTACTGGCAATGCTGGTGGTGCTGATGGTCTGCCCCGTAGCTTATTGGCATAAACCTCTATTTTTAATGCCCTATTGTAACATCCTTAAATCTATATATTCCTCTGAAACCTTAGTATAATTACTTTTATAGTATATTTTGAGTTTTGGGCTGTGAAATATATAAGAAAATTTTTGGAACTCTAGTTAGAACAATTTTAGCAAAAAATGAGTCAAAATAACAGTAAAGGGCAAAACTATCATTTTGGATGAGCATTGATAGATCAAATGAGAGACGATTGAGTTAAAACTTGCATTTTAGTTATTACTAAAGAAAAATATAGGTTGGATAATTTTAAAATGGTAAGAATCGCTAATTTTCCCGAAAAAAATAAATAAAATGATAATTTTGTTGAAAATGGTAAAATAGTCAATTTACTAATGTCACAAAGGTCAGATTGAAATCTAAATTTCTAATAATGTTAGAAATATTGTTAGAAGTATGTAGAAAGAAACAAAATCGAATTTAGATAAGAATACCCTTAGAAAAGAGAAGAAAAAAAAAGAACCAAAATGACCAATTTTCTTTTATAGGGGTAAAATGGTCATTTTATAAAGAATTTTCGAATTTTGTGTCACTAAAATTTGATGGACTAAAGTGAAAGAATATGAAAATAGTCTAGGTAGCCTCATAATTTTCTTAGGAGTCAAATGAAAGTTTTGAAAAGTTATTGGGCAATAGTATAATTTTTAAAAATATAAATGTGGATAAGATTGGTTGACTTTTCAAAATTGAAGTAAACTCACTTTTTCTCTTTTCCTTTTTGTGAGCTACCCATTTCTTTCTCTTTCAAATTTTTGAAAAGAAATCAAGTAAAATCTCTTAATCCACTCGTTTAATCGCGTTACCGCAGAAGGAAAACTTGTTCTATACGTCGAGAGCTTTAATTTGATGGTAAAATTTTTTAATTTCATTAAGTTTTAGTTTTTGGAGTTGTTGGAAAAAATTATTTAAATAATGATTTTATGGATTAAATGATTTTATAGGTTTTTTTAACTTGAATTGGGTACAATAGCCATTACATTTGGATTTGAGGTAAGAATCCTAAACTCTAACTTTGTAATTTATGAATTTTATAGAATTGATGCCTAATTTATGAAATTGAGTGTTTGTAAAATAGATTAAAGTGAATAGAATTTTATAAATAAGAAAAAAATTTAGTTTATTCATAATATAACATATTCGGTCACTATTTATAGAGTATTTAAATGTTTGATTTTAATATATTTTGACATGTTTAAATGTATATAAATATGTTTGGGAATAGATGAAATTGGTAGGAATTGGTTTAGATATATAAAATGGAAGAAAAATAGAAACAAGGGCAAAATGGTCCATTTTGGGTTATTGTTTATTAAGTATTAAATTATGATATTTTTGATGTGTTTATGTGTTAATAATTGTATTGGGAATAAATGAAATTGGTAGAAATTAGTTGCATGTGTAAAATAGAAGAAAAATAGAAAAAGGGCAAAATAATCAATTTTGGGTACTATTTATTTAGTGTTAAATTACATTAATTTAAAAGTATTTAAAATGGTTGATTAAATATGTGTGTGTGTGTGTGTGTGTGTGTGTGTGTGTGTGTGTGTGTGTGTATAAGAAAATCCCATTGCCGGAGAATGGGTATGAATGTGAAATTTGGAAGTGTTTTAAATGGTTGATTAAATATGTGTGTGGATATATATGTATATGTATATGTATATGTATATGTATATATATATAATTGTGAAAAATTAATGATTAAGTATTCTTTATAGTCATGCCTTATTCTACCAACATCTATCGTCTAAAGAGGTATTTTAAAATACCTTTCCGGCGATGTATGTTTAATATAGGAATATTTTAATATAGGTATGTATGTGTGTGTGCATGCGCGTGAGTGTATGTGTGTATATATATATATATATATGTCTTGTAAATGGATTAGGAGTATATATATAAATAGATCTATATATATATATATATATATATATATATATATGAATTGGTTATTGTTATTATTAGAAATATTATTTTTTATAATAATTGATTTGGTGGTATATAAATAGGTAGGTATTGAAAGGCGGCGATAAGTATAAATTATTTTATATTAGGAAGAAATTATAAAAATGTTGTATATGTGATTATTAGAATTTGAATAATTTACTAAAAAGCCCTTGAGTAATATTAAAGGGTTAATAAATAATATGAGCATATGATGAATTGTGGAGAAATGTATGAGTGGCCAATATCCTTAAGGTATGATTTCAGAATTTTCTTGCACACCGGCAGAGCTGTTTAGGACAAAATGGAATAATGATTTATTATTTACTGTGGTGCTCTTTGGAATACATGGAACCTACAGTCGTCCTTGTGATGTCCGGAATTATGTGTGATAAACCACGGCAGTCCTCCATGGCGCCTTTGGGCACGATGAACCTATGGTAGGAAGCGACAGTACGCCATGGCGCCCTTAAGGGCATGATGAACCCATAGTAGTATTATAATTGTGCCAAACTTATTCATGTATTGGTGTGTAAAATAAATAACGTGGTCATGATCCATAATTTGCCTAAGAATGACTGATCAAATGAAAAGAGAATAGGATAGTAGAATTAGAATAAATGGGTAGAAAATGTACAAAAGAAAGTGGTACTATACTATGATTATTCGTAATATTCTCATTGAATTGTTAATTGCGTAGCTAGAATAGTTAGTCCTAACTGGTTGTTGTGTAACGCTGGATATACAAAATATATTGTTGTCCTTATTAGTTATTATTTGTATGGTTAGAATATTATAGTTTGTTAAATTATTTTGTTGGGTTTTATAGTTTTTACTGAGTAATTTTAAATTACTCACTCCGTGATTGAAATGATTTTCAGGTATAACTAGTAGGGCAGTGGAACCGGACAAACCCTCAGGACAGTGACCTGTCAAGAGAATTGGGCATACTAGCTTTTGACGCTGTAATAATTATACTTTTGTTATAAATTGTATTTTTGATATATTATATATGTTGTAAATAAGTATATATATGATGAATGTTTGCTTTGACAAAAAAAAAAATAAAAATAAAAATTTAGTGTTATTTTTATATACTTGTTTAAAAGTTATTACTTTTTTAAAAAAAAAATGGGTATGAGAATTCCACACCTATCCAGTGCTTTAGTGTAATCCACTAGAGGTTGAGGACCCGACATCACATGAATGGCTATATCAGGTCGGAGTCCCTGCAAAAACTTGTCCCTTCGGAGTTGAGGCGTGCTGACCATTCCCGAAGCAAAACAGGTTAGGGCATTAAATCTGGTGGAGTACTCTTTTACACTCATCCCGCCTTGCTGTAATGTCACAAACTCTTGCACCTTAGCTGCTAGTACATCCGCAGTCCGGTATTGAGATTCAAATATCCCTTTGAACTCTACCCAAGACAACATGGTGATATATATTGTTTCCTTGATCATCTCTTACCATATTTGAGCATCCCCTCGGAATAAAAAGGTGGCATACTAGACTTTCTCTCGATCTGTCATATTAAATAGATCCATGGTACTCTCTATTGAGCAAATCCACTCACTAGCTATAATTGGATCGTGCGTTCCCTTAAACTCCCTAGGGGAATGTTGACTAAGAAGTCTATGGATTGGTCCCAACCTACTCGGAGTGGCCACTGCTGGTATTGCGGTATCTTAACTAGGTCTAGGAACAATTGCTGAGATTTCTGTAATTGGTATAAGGGCAATCTCAGGTATTGGCCTTTGTAAAGTTTCTCTTATTACTTATTGTATTAAGTTCCTAATCCCAACCTCATCTAACGTAAACCTAGCTAGTTGTGAAAGAGTAGGAGTTTCCTCTTTGTCTGGTGAGGAATTTCTCCCTCTACCTCTTTCTCGTCCACGGCCTCTACCCGCTCTTGTACCTTGTATCTTCCTTAATAATGCCATAAACACACTGAGATAATCACATCATTCATTTTATATATCATACATACTCTAATCCATCTTATGATATCTCCCAACATCATGTATACATATCTCAAAAACATGAATCATACTATAATATATAAGTTCAAGTATGATCAAATAGAATATGTATATTACTCACATATATGGATGCAAACAAGTGGAAGTCTCAAAACACATCGCTATATAATATATGTACATAGCAAATTCATACATCATTCATCACAATACACTAGTCAACATATGTATAGCTATAACTCTACTTATTATACACTAGGTGCCCTAACTCATCAATACCACATTTTAAACACTCTATTCGGCTCCTAAAGAGGAGGAAGCAGCTGAGTCCACCTCTACCTCTAGGTTAGAGTCTTCTGATGGGTTAGTCCATGTAAAGGATTCTGGGGAATCAATCTCTGCTAAACACTCAGACGGATCACTCTCTTCGCTTGAGGAATTTAAAGAATGGGGTTCTACATTCAGGTTTATTATAGGTGAATGTGAACTCTAAGAAGGGTCGCTCTCTATCGAGATCTCAGAAGAATCACTATCACTAGCAGAGGAAACTAGTTTTGGTGACTCTAATTTAGAAGGTGATGGAGGTGCGTGCATGGTAAGTCAAACAGGGAAAAGGTCTAGCTCTTTCAGAGGAAAAAGATCTAACCTCCTCATTGGAATGTTCACATTAGTAATCCCTCCCTATCGCACTGGGAATGGATCTAACCTCCTCATAGAACCTTCTCCCCTCTCATCAGTAGTACTGGACCCTCCTACTGTAAATTCAATGACTCTATCATATTCCTCTTGAGTTAAGGTCACTCTCTATTGCCTTTCAGGACAATATCTCCTTCTTTCTCTTATAATTCAATAAATCCTACTAGTCACTAATTTATTCTTATTAACACCCTTCCTATAAACTTTCCTACCTTTTAAGGTATCTATTTTTCTCTATTTGGTGGCTCCAAGACTTGGATCCGTATGTAAGTAAATAACGCTCTGATTCTTCACCTTTGTTTCAATCTTTTCGTTCTTCCTCAAAATAACTAATCTCTCTAGGTCATTTACCATAACTTCACCAAGCATAGAGTTCTCCTGTCTATTGACAGAAGACCAGGAGTCGAATCTTGGTCTGCATGTAGACATACCTACAATCACATAAAACTATCTCACAAAATAACGTAATGCTATAACTTATACAGGTACTAAATTAAAATTATATACTTACAACAGTCAGCTCCAGAAAAAATACTCTAAGACATTGGGCATACCACAATATAACAAAATAATTTATTTATTTAAATATATATACTTTCACAAAATTTTTTCAGAAAAATTACCAACAAATGTGGAAACCCATACCCAATATCATAATAAATAAGTGATAATATTAAAATATAAATGTTAAATTTTTTTATATATATATATAATTAGTAGTGCCAAAACAATATTTTTTACCATTGATATATTATATTTGAAAACTCTATTTACACGTGCCCAACCAATCCTTATATCATTTAGACAAGAGTATATATATATATATATATATATATATATATATATATACACACACACACACACACATACACACACATGTTTGATCAAAACTGGTATAATATTTATACTCACCCTTTTTATCAGTCACCGCTCAGAGGATTTGCCTGGATCTTCTGTCCAACTAGATGTACTTGAAAAATAGTTTAACCATATAGTGAGTAATATAAAAATAACTCAGTAAGAAATACAAATATTATTATAATAATTTAGTATACATAGCATTCTAACCATATAATTAATAATCGTTTAGGATAATAGCAATAATAACCTTCTTTTTTCCCTTTTATTTCACTATTACTTTATTCTATTTTATTTTATTATAATCTATTCCTGCTTAATATAGACAAATCATAATTAGGGTATACTATGGATCATGGCCACCATACTCATCCTACACACCAATTTTCTATCAAATTGTGCACAAATATTTGTTCTACCATGGGTTCACAATACCCCCCCCCCCAGGGCACCATGGCAAATAGTCGCTTCCTACCATAAGTTCAACATACCTCTTCCCAGGGCACCATGGAGAACTGTCGTAGTTACAACATACTATTTTGGGCACCACAAGGACGATTGCGGTTCAATCCATCCCTTAAGAAGCCACAGTTAAAATAATTATAATTACACTCGTCCTGAGCGACTTTGCCAGTGTGTAGGGAAATTATGTTGATCCATAATTATCCTAATTATACTAACTGTTTACTCTTAATTATTTCTAAGGGCATTTCGATAATTTTACCTTATCTATAACGCTCACATATAATACAATTCCATAATTTCTTACCAATATAAAAGTAACATATATATATATATATATATTACAACCCTACAATGTATACAAGCGCATATACCAATACTCAATGCATAATACACACACACACACACACACACACACACACACATACACACACATATTCTAATTTAACCATTTATCCGAAACACTTCTAACTTTTATAACCACACACATTCTACGGCAATGGGATTTTTTTCTTGTTTTTCCACATATTCATCTTCGATCATTCCCATACACAATTAATGCCAAAATAATAAATTTTACTCTAAACATACACAACACAATTGGCTAAAAATATACTAAATAGTAAGTACACACCGAACTTCTACACTTATCCATTTTCCTAAATTTTTTTTCTTATTTTCTTTACTTTCTACACCATTCACTTACTTCAAGTGTATTCACTACTATATAATTGCAATAATATAATCAAAGTATAATCAATCCTTAATTTTTCACGTTGACCAGATACAGACCCACACCCACACTTTCAATTTTCTTCACTTCCGCTCAACAAACCAATTTATCAATTTATCCCAAAATAATTTTATTTCATAATTTTATTATTACAAACATCAAACAACAAAAATCTAACCAACCATAATATATTCCTTTTTGGCCAATTGGACATGCACGCATATAACTTATTTTTCTCCAATATTTTCTCTTAAACTATCATCACATAATTTTACTACATTCATTATACAATATATTCCTAAAAATCATCACAATATCAATAACACATAAACCCTAATTTATTAAAAATTTGGGGTTTTGCATTTCTTACCTTAATAATACAAAATTCTTCCACTATTAAGCTTTATTTCTACCTTTTCACCTATTTTCATCATCAATACCCATTAAGCTTAACATCAAAAAATTAAAGTACCATAAACCCATACAAAAATGATAATAAAAGAAAGTTCTCACCTTACTTAACAACTTTTCCTTAAGAAATTTCTTGAAATTTGGTGAGATTTTTAGCTTGGAAGATTCAAAACTTTGAGAAAAAAATTGGAGAGATTTGCTTCGGTTAAAGATGAAGAAATGTGAAGAAATTTCCAGCAACTTTCACTTTTTATACTAAACCCTCCATTTTACCATTTTACCCCTTAACCTTTTAAACATTTTTTTTTATACCCTAATGCATTTACCATACTATCCATGTCATTTTAAAATAATCTCCTTCTTATTCTTTAAATTTAGGTCCCACTTTACCCTTAGATTCTTTTTGAAATGACCATTTTACCCTTGATGAACATAAAATGTCATTTTTATCTTTTTCTCTCTCTTCTAAAAGAATTTACATCCGAATAAAATTCTAATTTCTTCCCATCTATTATTCACAATATTTAAATAATTTTCAGGTGGTTGAATTCCAACGTGACCCTTTCAGGCCTAGACAAAATAACAATTTTGTCCTTTTTAGCAAAATTGCCCTTTTTCGTTAAAAATATAATTTTTGCCGTTTTAAGGTTATTCAACTACTTCGTTCCTTTAATTTTCTCTATCATATAATTTTTAACTTATTAGTCTTTAATTTTATCCTTCGTCACTTTTTTTAAATGATAATTTTTCCCTTTATTATCATTTGAACCCGTTTTCGTCAAATTTCCTTCCATCACGTGTCCAAAACTTCTCTTTTATATTTTTTTACCCAATTAATAAATAAAATATATTTAAAATATAATAAAAATATATTAAAAATACATGCGCTAAGGTACTCCATTAACACCTGAGTTTGAGGATGTTACATTTCTTCCCCTTTTACAGTAATTTCGTCCTCGAAATTCAGGAGAATAGCTCTAGATATCTCTCTCTCATCTTCTGCTCTATTTCCCGTGTTGCTTCTTCTATTTTCTGATTCCTCCATAATACCTTTACTAGTGAAATTTTCCTTTTCCGAAGTTCCTTTATCCTTTTGTCTAGTATTTATACTGGGTATTCCCTATAGGACAAATTTTCTTCCAATTCCACTGTTTCAGGCTGCAACACATGAGAGGGATCACTAACATACTTGCGAAGTAGAGAAACATGAAACACGTTATGGACTTTATCCAGACTTGATGGCAAGGCAATTTTGTAAGCTACTTTTCTAATTCTTTCTTAAATCTCAAACGGTCCTACGTACCTCGGTGCGAACTTGCCCTTGCGGCCAAACCTTATAATGTGCTTGTATGGGACAACCTTCACAAACACTTTATCACCAACTTGAAATTCCATATTCTTTCTCTTTAAGTTGGTGCAACTTCTCTGTCGGTCTTGAGCCTGCTTCATTCTCTCATTAATCAACCTGATATTCTCAACCATTTTTTGCATTTGTTCTGGTCCCAGAGCTTGGTTAAGCTCATTTTTCTCAACAAAATCATCCCAATATAGCGGAGATCTACATTTTCTCCCGTAAAGAGCCTTATAAGGTGCCATTTTAATAGTGGCTTGATAGCTATTATTGTATGCAAACTCCATTAATGGTAGCATTTCATGCCACGACACCTGATATTCCATAAAGCGGCCCTTAACATGTCTTCAATAATCTAGTTAACTCTCTCCGTCTGTCCATCTGTCTGTGAGTGATAAGTAGTACTGAAGGCTAGTTGAGTGCCTAAAACTCTATGTAAACTACCCCAAAAGGCTGACATGAACTGAGAATCTCTGTCTCATGTTCAACTCTTTCTAGGTGAAATCATACTTCAGGCTCTTGTGAGCATAATTTCAAAAATTACTTTCATCTCTTTTACTTATTATGAATCATATTTATGTATTTGTTTAGCTATTACACTCCAACCCAAAATTGTCAAACTTATTACAGAACACATTTGACTAGGAACAATTCAATACTTATTAAAATCTCATACATAAAACTAGTAAATTGTTTCTAACTAAAATAACCATAAGTTTTCAAAAAGAACTATGTCATCTAACAATGAAACAAATGATAATGTGAAAGTTTTAAATCTTAAAGAATGAAGAGACAACAAAAACTCAATAAAACTCATCTATTATCCGTACAAACCTTCAATTACATAATAATCATAACTAACTACAATGAGTTTTAAACTCAATAAGTATATTATTTTTTTATATAAATAAAATGCATACGTACTTATATACAATGAATGCATATGATATTACATGAGATGAAAAATATGATCGTTTTAAAAGTTTTGTAATATTTAATCGCTTTAGAAGTCTTTTTTTAAATTTTTAATGAATACCTTCATTAATTATTATTTAGTAAGACTTGTTCATCACTTATTATTTATTGAGCCAATATCACATTTCAATGACATATTGTATATGAGTTAAGTGCAAGTGACATATATAATTTCAAAAATAATGAATGCTTATACTTGAAGGTAAGAGTTATTATCTTACCTTAATTAATAGTGAATTCTCTTACATGCACAAATATGTTATCACACAAATGTGAAAACGCTATACCTAAGGCTACCCCAAAGATTTCTCCTATGTCATATGAAACACTTAATCAAATACTTATCACTTGTACAAACCTCTAGGAATAACCACACTTATAAAGGCTCTTTATAAACTTTTAATTCTTTATTAAGCGATTATGACAAATGAGAGTTAATCACTCTATTTAAGTTTAAATAGGTAGGTGCTTGTTACCAATCATATCTTATGTAACTCTCAGATTTGTTAAGTTGACAACTCTTATCATAATTATTCTTCCTAATCATATCTTATATGAAAGTTCAACTTTTGCCTCTAAAATAATTGATCATGAAGAGCGCTAACTCATCAAGTATTTTGGTTAAGTCAAACTATTATTCATAACCTAAAAATATATGACACCAAGTAATCAAAGAATGAAAAAATAAACTTTGGTTTTCATTATAATACTATAAGGCAATGATATAGATTTAAATTATTAGAACATATTATAATTTTTAATTTATTTTAAACTTTAGAATAAAATATTTTGAATTAAAGAATACACTAGTTAAGTTTCCAGGAGAGTGGTGAGATTATAAAGGTTCCATTTAAAACCAAACTTCTTAAGCTCTTATCGTCTTTTTAACAAGACCAATCTAGACATGTAGCAATCAAACAAGTAGTTAAAATTTAAGTCTTTTAGGTGTCATATATGCATTTATAATTATAAAACTCATGCATAATATAACAAGCATTCATATTGTAGGTTACTAATAAGACGATTATAAACTTTTAACCTAGAATAATTTCTTTGGCCATAAAAATAAGCTATTAGGTGATATCCAAGAATGAACCCATTATAAAGTATTTTAAATTCTTCAAATTTGATATTATTGTTTTGTTGGTCCACTGGGACTTATAGTTTTCTACTTTTTCTTTTTCTCAATTTGCCTCTAAAAATTACAAAATTTTAATTTTTATTCTAAGTAGAATCTTAATTCTATATAAATTAATTTTAACAATTCAAAAATAAATAGAGAAAGATAGGTCATATAAATCCTATTTAAAAGTTGAATAATAAACCATAATCTGACATATAATCTTTTTGTCCAATCCAATTTGTATAGTCTATAATCATCCTTTCCATTCATTGATATATCACATATAAATTGTTACTTATTCAATTAATAAGATTATTATAATTCCTTGGGTTATAAATTTAATTCCTAACATAAGTCTAATTCTTATTAGAAATTTATTGTAATTACATTAAAATTTGGTAAGTTTGTAAACTTCTTATTCTACTCAAAAACTTTTTTTGTTTTAATTTGAAGTAGTTTCTTAATCACATTATAAGATAATTTTCTAATCACATTAAGAGACACATTTTCTTAATGATTTTCAATTTTATTAGAAACAAGAAACCCTCAAATTGCACAAAGAATCATGCATTATCATGAACAAACGAGTACATAAACTATTCGTGAATAAAATAGACTTTGATACCATAATTAGAAAATCAAGAACATACATGTAGCAAAAAATTAACTATTTTCTTAATCCCCATTCAAGAATCCTTTTTATTATGCATGATTTGTAGGAATGAATAATTTTGATATTATTATAGTATACCTTACATTAGAGGTGTCAAATGGACTAGGCTGGCCAAGACCTTGTACGACTCAGCTCGTGAACAATGAAGCCAAAATCGGCCCAAGCTTGGGCTCGTGAATAGCTTAGGTTGGTTGGGAGTCTAGAGCCCATGACTGGCCAAGCTTGCCCCGGTCCCGCATGGGTCCCACATATTTAATTAATAAAAAATATTTTTGGTTTTATTTATTAAGGCCTATAAGTCGGCACATCACGGCACACATAGGCCCGGGCTTATAGGCTGTACCAGGCCTCACCATTTTATGGCAAGCTTGGGCCCTTAAGTTCATTGGGTAGGGTTGGCCTATTTGACACATCTACTTTACACGAATAAGGTTTTGAATCTTAATGGATTTTTCTCAAGTTTTCTATAGGCTTATAACTTTTAATATAATTTTGATCTCGAACTCGTCCAAGTTAACATTTCTTCCTAAAATACAAAATTATAGATCTTTAATCTTCTTAATGATTTTAGAGTTATATCAGTTCAATTTTGGAATCAAAAGTTATGACCAAAATATAAAAACTGTGAGAGTTTCTTTCCTTGGATCAATTGCCTAAATATGCGATCTCTATTCGTATCCATATAAAGTAGGAAATTAAAACCATTTGGATTTTACTAAATTCAAAGTTATGTATTTTCTTTTTGTTAGTGCTAGTTTAATAGAGGTGACAAATTAGGATTCGAGAGTGCTTGGCCATAGAGAATAGTTTTTGTAAATCTTATTAGTAAAATTAATTCATATATTTTGACCAAAAGTGAAGAGTTATTTACTTTCAATTATATTAAAAATGTCTACATAGGGATAGAGTTCAATCTTTTCTAATTGGATTATTATTTCACCTAAATTAAATAACCATTTTTATAATTAATTAAATTAATTAAATAGAACTAATTATCCTTTTAATTTATTAAATTAATTAAATCAAATTTATCATTACCATAAATTAGAAAATATAATTGAAAATAAATAATTTATTTAATTATATTTTATCCCTTAGACTTTCAAAAATTATTAAATAGCACATATACTTTGAAAATTATAAAATAGCATCAATATTTTTATAGTCAAAGATTAGCCTAGAATTTCTAAAATTCTACTTTTATTCATAATTTCTGACATTACTAATTTACTCCAAAAATTTAAGAACTTAAAAATTAAGTCTTAAAACTTAATTTTGCATAATTTATTTTTAATTCCTTAATGTGTGACTTAGTATATTCTTTCTTATGTTAGTAATGGAGATAGTTATAGACTTTTTAAGTTTAGATAAATTAATCAAATTTATTGATACTTAGTCAACACTTTAATGAAGAAACTAATTTTTATAGATAGATCAAGAGTAGCATCTAATAAAATATCATGATCCTTAATTGAAAAAAAAATACTTATTATAGCAAAATCTATTTTATATATAATTAGTTTAATTCCTTTCACATATCAAAACAAGAATTGAAAAACGTTTGGATTTCAAGAAAACTTAAGAGAAAGTATGGAAGTTTTACTTCAACGAATGAGAATGTATTTTTCATTACTTTCTTCAAGATTACAACACCTGTTTATATTACACAAAGATAATAGAAACTTCTAACAATTAATCATAAATTTAGCTAACTAAATTCTCTAAATTTTCAAACTACTAATAATAATATAAACTAAGACTATGACTCTTAAATTACAATGCTACTAAATATTATTAATTTTCAACAGAGACCAACTTATGATTAACATTCTTCTACAATTTCTATCTTATTTAACTCATCAAGCCAACAGAATAACTTTAGCTAACCCCTCTACTTTGTTGATGCCACGACTTTCTTCAACTTTAGCTTTTTCCATAGTGGTGCAAGCTTCTACAACCTAGATTGACTAGTTACCCTAACATCACCCTTCAAGCTGAATGGCTTTGACAAAACATTTAGCTTGGATCGAAAATAACATAATTGAGGCAAAGAAAAAGCCCTAGTAAGGACAGTAGCCAGTTGCTCAATTGAATGAACATAATGAATATCCACTTATTTGCTTCAAACTCAATCTCAAATAAAATGAACATCTAGCTCAATGTGTTTTGTGCGAAAATGAAATACTAGATTCTTTGCTAAGAAAGCACACTCTAATTATTGCACCAAAGAATAGGAATAGAGTGAAGAAGCATTTGAATTTCTTATAAAATGGAAGTTAACCAGGTAAGCTCAACTAGGGATGACAGTGGTACAGGTTTGAGACAAATACATTCAAATTTGCATTCACTAAAAAAATTTGATATCAAACTAGTACCAAACCTATAACATATGGCCCATTTAAAAAAAAATAAAAATTGGGTCCAAAATTTTTTAAAGGATTTTGGCCTATTTGTTTTGTTATAAATAAAGGTCAATAGTGAGAATTTGTAGATTTTGGGAGAAGATTAAAGAGAAAAGAAAGAAAAGAAAAAGGAGGAAGGAAAGCAAGAGGAAATAAAAAGAAGAAGAAGAAAGAGGAGGAGAATGAGAGAAAAAAAGAAAATAAGGGTAAGATTTCCTCTTTATTCTTCATTTTGATAAGAAAATAATTTATTTTAATATATAAATTATTGAAAATTAGAGAAATAGATAGATTTTTGTTTTAATAGTTTAATAAGTAAAATTATTACTTTATTAAGTTATTAGATTCAAGATCCATAGATTTTGAATTAAATTTGATAAATTGATCAGAAAGTTTTTTGAGAATTATTAAAAAAATTAGATAAAAAATTATAGAATTTGGTTGGGGGTGAAAATGCAAAGATTGTAAAAATTTTATTCAATATTATCAGAATCTAGCGAAGTCTTTTCGACTCTTGGCGTAATGATCATTTCGCTATTTTTAGCAAAATTATCTCTTTTTATCCAAAATAATAATTTTAACATTTTTAGAGTTATAAAATATATCTTTTCTTCTAACATATTCTATTATACTAATTTACATCCTCAATATCTAACTTGGTCAATCGAAACTTTATCAAAATAATGATTTTACCCTTTCTGTCCTCGACTTCGTAAAAATATACCAACCACGTCTCAAATTGAAATTAAATTTACCAACATAATATTTATGAAGTTCTAAGACTTTTCATGTGATCAAAACTCACTTTAACCATAATTTGAGTGAAAAAACTATTTTGTCCCTACCCGACAAAATGACTCGTTTATATAATTTTCACTCGGTTTTCTTTCAACAAACTTCATAAAACATTTTCAAGGACAAACAAAAATAAAAATTAGGGTTTGTTTGTATCCGGATGTCACATCTGACATCACCTTATCCGTGACCAATATTATAATATAATTCATTCCCTTTATCTTAGATATCTTAATTAAACACAAGAAATGAAATGTGTCATCCTTATATGATTCAATTGTATTTCTTTAATATTTTAAGTAGACTTATTCTATCAAATAAAATCAATATCACATATTAACTCTATTTGAATATGGCCATACATTTTTAAAATTTTATTCAATGAAAAAGTTTAAGATATCACTTCCATTATATAGGAGGGATAAATTCTAACTTGATCACACGTATTCTTCTATACAAGTTATAACATATTTGATTATTTTCTTTATAATTTATCTTATTATAGATGATGTTTTAAAATATTACAATATATCATTCTCTATGTTTAAAATTATAGTGATCTCAAGTTCAAAGATCATATACATCATTGTCACTATAAGAATTACTTATAACACTCATATAATGATTCACGTAACGTTTTCATAATATGTCGATCCAGTACATTAGTTCATTAACTTGTATTCATGTGTTTACTTGATATCTCATATTATAACATACACATATTGTTATCAGTCATTGCATATACTAATTTTCGTACATTATTGTTACCCTATTCATAATAATGTTTGATAAGAAAAATTTAAGAATAGTGTCTAATTAATTGAACTTACTATTGTAAGGGTATTATTATATTTATTAAATATGCAAATATGTAATAATAAAATAATTAAATAAAATATATAAATCAAAATGCCATAATACAAATGTGTCAAATATCTAAAATACTATTAGATTTAAGACATATACCAACAATAACAAGTGCTTCACCATCAATTAAAAACTTTAAAAACTTTAGCATCTTCAAGTGACAACATTATTTCTTTCACATTTTCTCTTTTGGTCTCCACTTCTCCATCATTTCACAAAATCATAACCCTCTTATTTGGACATAAAAGTCATATATCCTACACTCAAACAATAAAAGTATTTAATATCATGATTTCAAGTTTACCTTTACTATTATTGAGCATCTCTTCTTTTCCTTTAGGTGGTTTAGGCTTGAACTTAGGAACGACCTTGTCATCTTTTCTCCAATTGGTTCTCCATGTAAATGATGAACTAAAATTTTGAATTGGCCTATTTTCTTTTTTTTTTCTAAGTTATTACTCCACCTTCATAGTCATAAGCACCATATCCTCTAATTCCATGTAATATTGCAACTCTACCATAGTCGCTATGTTACAATTCAGCTCATTTAAAAATTTAGTCATAATAACTTCCCTAAATTTATCTACATTAGCCCTAATCATGGCTACTTTCATCTCTTTATAATAATCTTCCACATTCTTAGATCCTTAAGTAAGGCATTGCAATTTTTAATACGAATACCTATAATAATGGTTAAGGATAAAATTCCTCTTCATAATAGCCTTTAACTTACCCCAAGACTTAATAAGTCTCTCATAATTTCTCATTCGACTTATTACCAATTTATCATTAAATTTGATTACAAAATCGATAAATTCGATGATAGCCACTTTCACCCTTTTCTCCTCTAAATAATTATGGCAATTAAAGATCATTTCCACCTTTTTTCCCATTCTAGCTAGGCTTTCAAATACATTTTGCCCTTTAAAAAAAGCTAATTACCACATCTCAACTCCTATATTCTCTCATATCTCCTTTATCACGCCTTTCAAACCTTAGTGTAAATCTACCTATATAAAATATTAACTCTCAATCCTCTTCATCCTCATCCTCATCCTCATTTTCTTCCTTAAAACCTTTTATAGGTGTACTCGTACTTATCTTTTAGGATTAGCCCTCTATTATTTTTTTGCCTTTGCAAGGCAACAAGGAAATTTTCTTGCTATCCATTCTTTCCCTTATTTTGTTAAACATTACATTCATTCACTTAAATTATTACTAAATGGCTTCTAATACAAAGAAAAAACTTCTTCTCTCTTCTTTATTAGATAAGTCACCCTTACGAGATACATTTGACAATTGTAAAGAAGCATTAGTAATAAAATTCACTACACTTGTTTATGTATTTGTGCTAAAATTATATTACTTACATTTGTGTTTCCTTCAATTTGGTTTTTATCAATAATAAGCTCACACTCTCTTGCCTTTTATCTTTCGTTTTTAGTTCTTTATCAAATTAAATAAGTTCAACCAAATGATTTCTTATAATATTCAAACTAACACAAAAGTAAAGAATTGCAATAGAATCAAATTTTTAAAAGCAAACAAAAGAAAAATTCACAATTAAACAAAGGTGATAAATTGACTATGAAAACAATAAGAAATTGACTATCTATTATAAAGATACTAATCACTTATTTTATTGCAATTGGCATTTCTTCTTTATTTTAAACTTTTTTTTCTCTTTTTCTTTTCTTTGCTATTAGCCTTTATGCTTTTGTTTTTTTATGACTAATTTAATGGCAACAAGTATTGAAATTAAAGGCTAAAAATTGTATAATTATTACAATTACATAATAATCAGAACAAAGAATTCAAATTTAATTTTTTTTGTCTTAACAAGAATTGAATGAATAAAGAAGAACATAAACAAAATAAGAAGCAATAATTTAACAAGAAAAGAAAAATGAAATAAGATAAAGTGCCACATGAATAGTGCCATATAAGAATAGTGTAATAAACAAAAACTCATTTTTTTCATAGTTTTTTTTAACTAAAAATACAAAAGAATTTAAAGATAGTCAAACTTAATTTTAGAACCAAAACATTAATACTAAATTAACGTGAACTCTGAAAATATCAATCTTAAAACCTCAGTCTTAAGACCCTAAGAATAAATTTTAAAAGTCAATAACTTAAATTAGAATTCAAGACTCAAGAAAGCTAAAATTTAGATTAAATAACCTTGACCCAATGATTAAAGAAACCAAGAACTAACAATTAAAATATTGATCTAATGATTCACTGCTCATGAACCAAAAATATAATAAAAAAAATTTAAAGACCACAAAAAAAATTTCTAGATAAGTTTACAATGTTATTTAAAGAACTAAAAAAAAAAGTAATTTTCACAATTTTAATTAGTGAAATATAATATCTCTTTATAATATTGTTTAAACCTCTTTATATAAAACTTACAATTAATATCCTAGAACAAGTAAGAAAAAAATTTTAAAAGAATAAAAAAGTAATTAATTAAAATATATGTCTATGTGACATTTTTAAATATATTAGAAAAAGAATAATAGAAAAAGAATCCTATTCATATGCTGGGATTATATTGACAAGTTTTTAACACTCTTTAAAACTTAATTTCATGCTTAATTTCATATTTGATGTTAATGTTCAATTTGTTCAGATAATATTTTAAATTGATCCATTAAGCATTGCTTTAATATTTTTCAATCTTACCATTATATTTGGTTCAATTGACACATGTAAAGAATTCTTATGACTTTATTATTGATTCTCATAAGATACTTATTCAATATTTATAAGTTAAATAATTGACAAATTATAGATAACGTTTTTGGAATAAAATTAATAATTAATTTTATTGTGCTAATTTAATAATTTATTTAAAAATAAGAATTTAAAAATCCATTTTTTTAACTTACATAATATATATAATTATCTTTATATGATATATAAATTTTGCATTTAATCTTGTTAGAAAACTTATAATAAATTATTTATAAAAAATAAAGAATAATAAGTGCATTATGAGATTACAAAATTTAAATTGTAAAGTTCAAAGATTTATATGAGAATTAAGGTATTTAAAAAAAAAAAGATAATGGGTTTAGTTTTACATGTTAGGAAAGAAATAAATTTAATTGGGATATTTGGGAATGAAAACCGCACAACCATTTTGACCTTGTTCTATTCAGTAAAAGTTATAAATTTTTACTCTTGTAATCAGACATAAATGTCTTATAACCATATTTTAGTTATTTTAAAAAAAAAAAAAAAAAAACCTAATTCATGTAAATGTCTGTAAATCAAATTCAAATTTCAAGTAAAATATATATATATATATATATATTATGGTAATTTTAAATAAAGTCTTAGAATGTATAGCTATTTTTTTTAAGGTGCAATAATTTTTAATATATAATAAATTTTTGTATTGTAAACATGTCAAAACACAAATAAAAAAAAATGATATAAATAAACTACTCAACATTAATCAATAACCACAACTATTAAAATAAAATCAAACAACAGCAAATTGCAGTAATATGTACACACACACTCACACACACACTCACACACACATATATGTATAGTTTGTTTTAATAAACAAACTATATTTAATTGAGTGGTAAAATCCTATTAAGTTTGGGCATTTTTTTTTCCATAAATTAAATTTGTAAACTGTGTCATAATTGTAAACTGAATATCATCATAAATTCATAATATTAGATCAATTTTTATATATAAATGATGTAACAAATACTCTGAAGACAAGTTTGTTTTACGGAGCCAAGCATTGAATGATGATGATCTCATCGGTCTTGGGAGCATTTCTATTTCGTCCAACATTTGTTCTCTTCCACTTTTTGGAGTGCAAGAAATCAATTCTTTCTGGTTAATTATAACATCAGTCGTCACATCATATGTGATAGTGTCCACCAAATTATTTTCAGCCACCCACATGTGCGGGGGTCCACTCTTAAATCATTCTTTTAATTTTTTTAATTTAAATATATATATATATATATATACATACCCTTTTGTAATTTAATTAAATATCTATTTAATCCTAATTATTTTTAAAATACCCAGATAAAATCATATTGATTAGTTTAATAAGTAAATTTAAACAAAAATAAAATATAATTCATTTAACTTTGAAAATAATTATGATTCAAAAGGTGCTAGAGTAATTATAATATAAATATGAACAAATCTTTTAAATTACTAGAGCTTTTTAACAAATAAAATTAAAGAATTCTTTTAACCAAAAGTTAAATATGTATATACTTGAAAAACTTAAAACTAAAAATAATTATCAATTTAAAATTATTTTTTATAAAATTTTTTATAACAACAATTTTCATAAACTCGAAACAAGAGATATATCTTAGTTCTTTTTTTTTATGAAAATAAATTATATTAATTATTTTTTTATATTATCTATATTTTGTTAAATTTAATAAGAAATTATTAAAAATTAAAATATAATATATAAATTAATTAATAAATTTAAAAAGTTAAAATATATAATAAAAAATTTAATAAATATAAAATGAATTAATTTAGTTAGTTGCATTTCTCAGACCCATGGGTCACAATAATGAGGTCGCCGTACGGTTGGTGTAATTCTTCATCAATTGATGCAGCTATAACAATGAGAGAACCTGCCGTGCCGCTAAAGTTAATACTATACAATCCGTCGTTCAACAACAAATGTGTTATTATTTTATAAATGGAATAATAACTTTACAAAGCTAAATTACTAACGATTATTTTAACATCTATATTATATTTGACATATATACACTGCAAGTGATGGATGGCAACTGCCGGGGATTGGCTTCCCTGTCCCATTTCCATTTTGGAAAGGGTCCATCTAGTTCAAATTATAATAATTTTTTATTTTATCTCAATAATAATATCGTATAAAAATTTAAATTTATTTACTTAACATCACATATTTTCTTTTTTTTTTTAATGTAAAAAATATAAAAATATTTATATTTGTCTAGATATTACGAGACAGATTTCTTCTTTTCTAATTTAAATTGAAATTTTTTATTAGTTATTTTTTTAATATTTTTAATTTATTAAAATATTAATTTGTAATTCTTTTAGACTAAATTGGTAATGGGCCAGGCATGGGTGATGACTTGTTATCCTGTCCTCGCCTTGTTTCTGAAAGCACGAATGAGATATGTCTCGTTTCCTGACTGGTAGGTAAAAGGGAACTAAAATTGAACCTGATTTCAGTCTAAACAAATTAAAACCTTATGAAAATTTTTGCCAGCCTTAGATTGTGTGACATATATAAACTCCTATACAAATTATTGTGATAGAATTATATTATTGTCATATATTATATATTTTTGTGAAAATAAAAGAAAAAATAAATTAAAAAAATATTTAAAAATGATATAACTTTATAATTCAGTTTATATAAAAGAGTTTATATCTTTGGTACTATTCTTTAAAATATATGTCATACTAATTTATTCCCAATGTTACTGTATTTATGTATTCAATATTAACCTTATCATGAACTATAATATTTTTAATTTTGTTCAGTAATATATGATTTTAATAATTTTTGCTGTACTAATTTATAAAAAGTTAAAAAATTACTATTAATGTTTTTTTTTCATAGAATTCACACATGTTTGCTCACATTTTTTATATTTTTTATTTCTTTTTCTTACAATTGTTGGAACATAACATTCCCATCTATCTTATTTTATTTTCCTTTCTAAAATTATTCACTTACATTTTTGTTTCTTAGCCTACTTGCCGTTATAAGTTTAGGAACAATTCATTTTTCTATTTGATATGATAGTCTCATCATTTTCTTTTATTCACTTATATTTTTCTTCTTGGCTTCCTGATCTTTATAAGATTGATACCAATTTTTTTTCTTATTTCATTCTCTCATTCTCTATTTGATTTTGTGAGTGGATAAACTTAATTTTGAGTGATTATATTTGATTTGATTTAATGAGTGAGTACAATTATTTAGAACTTAATTGTTTTTGGTTTCGTTATGAGTTTTAAAATTTAATTTATATAACTTTATTTTGAATCTCATAATATGATGACTTATAATTTAATTGAGTATTATCTATGCTTTTATATTTTTGAATTTGTAATTATAAATTTTGACCTAAATTTCTATTTTCAATTCCCTTTAATCAGGAGCTATAAGGGGGAGAGTACATATGCTTTGATTGAATATTCTAATATATGTGTATGTATAGTTACTAGTATGAAGTGAAAAATAAGGGACGAAGAAAGAAGGAAGATTTGATATCTAACACCCAATATCTTTATACACATACATATATTTTAGATATATTTGATTTTCTGAAACTGATTTATGATTTTATGAAAAGTATATAGTTGTTACACTAAAATATTTTGATATTTTAAAAACTCTTTAGTTGTTTTACGAAATCTTAGTTTTACACATTTAGGCTTGAGTGCAAATTTACTAATTAAACTATATTTTTCATTTTCAATATCTACGCACTAATGTTCCTTAAAAATTCGCCTCTCCACTACACTTTTTAATTTTGTAAGATCTAACTCATAGGTTCACACTTGTAAGGATTTTGAGAAAGAACATTAAGACGTTATAAAACACTAACAGTCACTTAGTATTCTTTATTTTTGCATGGGTCCATTCAGTCTGTGTATACGAAGTCTAAAACTCAATGATATATATGTTGTATAATTTTGGTATACTTTTTTGTATATAATGTATAATATTTGGTATAATTTTCTTTGCGTTGTAGCTTAAAGCTGAGGCCTTGAAATCTCTATTTATCATTCATTCATTGTAGCATACTGTAGCCTAGAGCTACCTTGAGCTCTCTTATCATTGTTCATTAACTTCACATTTTTTTATCGAAATTTGTATATACATATGAGCTCTATTTATATTATTTACATTTATTTGAGTTTGATGTTTACATATTTAGATTGGCATACAAGTTTTATCTAAGACTTGTAAAGGTAAGATGTCTTCACCTCCATGGCGATTACAATCTCGATTTTTTGAGGTGTGACATTTTTACACCTCACCAAGATATAATTCATAAATTGAGAATTACATTTAAAAATTTTTTAAATTATAATAAAATAG
Source organism: Khaya senegalensis (assembly GCA_032402905.1). Classification (NCBI taxonomy): domain Eukaryota; kingdom Viridiplantae; phylum Streptophyta; class Magnoliopsida; order Sapindales; family Meliaceae; genus Khaya; species Khaya senegalensis. Next base: position 2,149,472 of record CP135548.1, on the reverse strand, counting down.
TTAAAGATTGTGACAAAAAGAAATGAGAAAAATGCGATGCATAGTCTTATCCACCTTAGTACTCTCGAAATTTCATACATTGTATTTTGTGATAATATCCAATATGGAGTCTATATGGCTTTTATTTTTAATTATTAAAAGTGAAATCACTAATTGTTAAATAAAAATAAAAAAAAATTCCAAAATTTAATTGATAGATAAAGCTTCATGTGATTTATTTTCACAAATAATAAATTAATAGTTAATTTTTCTTTTTATTTCAACATACTTGAAGTGAAATTAGATTGAATTTAAAATCAAAGTTGAACATGATTGTTGTTGTACTTTTAAAATTAAGTTCAAGTAATATAATTACAACATGTTTATAGTGTCAATTGGTACATACAAACTTTTAATAACTAGAAGTGATCTCATGCAAAAATAGGAATACGAAAAACATGCATTAAGAAAAAACAAAAAAAAAGAGCTTTTAGTAGTGTATTTTAAAATTATAATTGAAAATTTTGATATAAATATAATTTCTTTTCTCTCTTTTAAAAATTATTATATATTGTAAAATAATAAAGTTATAAACATCAAATTAAAAAAAAATAATAAATTAAGAAAGAAAACGTTAACTTTTAATTTAAAGAATGCTATCACACAAATACAAGTTTTTTTAAAAATAAAAAAGGTGTGAAGAGGATTCGATAAAAAGTCAAATTAATAGGGCTATTATTTTGGAAACAATAGCAAAAGAATTTGTACACTCGATAAAATCCAAAGTGGTCTATTTTAAGTTTCCTTTGCACTGAGGATAACTAGAAAGATCTATCTAAATTTCAAAGTGGACCACACATACAAATCAAAATGCATGGCTGAAAATACTCTTGGGGGCATTACCATATAAATAAGTCACAACTAGATGATCAATTACTCTTCTTTTATTCATTCTTTCACGCAAAATAGGGCAGAATACGTAACTACAAAATACACATGCTAGCTCAGATCATCGCCATGTATTTACACATCATCCCGTTAATACATCCTCACAATTAATGATAGACGCATGCATATCCATCCTCCACCTGAAATTCATTTAAGCTCGGACAGCATGAGCTAAACAACAAGATTCTATTCAAATCAACATGAATTATTATTGTCGCATTCTATATCAATAACGAACAATATTTACTTAATAAATTATGAACTAATCTGATTTAGTAGTTAAATTTTAGATTAAAAAAATTAAAAATAAATCTGTGATATAGTGTGCATCTAAAGTGAATGGTATTTATTTAGTTATTGAACCACAGTTATTACAATTATTCTTTGGTATTATTTTAATTAAAAATTTTCAATATATAAATAATTAATCATATGAAGATGACTACATGATATAATGACTACCACGAGTATGATAAATCAGAAGATGAATAAATTTACTATAAGAGTGAATATACAGCAATCAGTTATATTATTTATGTTGGCGTTATTTCTAATGGTTTTCTTGTAAATCGATAGTGTCAAGCTGACTTTACCTTAAGCAATTTAGGTGGTTGTTGGAGACCCCAATTAGTAGGAAGGCCCTTCAGACTATACTTATTTGTATTTACGTATATTAAAAACTAATTCTTAATTTTATTTAATAACTAATTTGAATTTCATTTAAGTACCTTTAAAATTGATATAAATGATCTAAATTTAAATTTAGGAAGATTATAGTAAAATTTTCGCCTAAGGCTCTAGCTTTTTCAGAATCACCCTTCTTAATAATATGGTGAAAATATCATGGACGGATGTTCATATTTGATAAAATCTGAAGCATAAAATCTTTGTATGATAAATTATTTACAAAAATGTTCTATTTTTTTATTTTGAAACTTTAAAACAAAAAAAAAGAATTCCTTGAATGGAACTTGAATCTCAATATCTTTTTTCTTCAAGAAATTTTGACGGTTGATAAATCAATTATAGTAGTCATACATCAAATTGAAGACAAATTGGTAGGAATTCGGTGTCCATTTGGGATACATTATTCCATGCATTTAACCAAAACTTAAATACACGTTCTCAAGCTAAATCGAAGGTGGTGGTCGAAAGAAAACCACATTTTATGTGCACAACCACATTAATTAACATGTCATTCTTTTTTGTAAATACATAAATAAATATTGTTTTTCTATCACAGGCAAACTGACCGTTTGCTTTGTCATTCTCAAATCAATGGCCAATTTTTCTGACTTTCCATTCTCTACTTTTCGCACAGTCTTCCTTCCCTCGTTACCATGACCACAAACCTTATTAATAAGCTCTCAGCAGAGCAGTGCAAACCATTTAATTCCCAACTCCAAACTTCTTGCAATGCTGCCTTCAAGCACTCTTCAATGGCTTAGCTTGGTGGGTGCCATATGGCTTCAGTCCATAAACGGGACAAACTCCAATTTTCCAGCTTACTCAGCTCAACTCAAACAACTCCTCTCCATTTCCCAGCTCCAACTCAACAATCTTGCCTTTGCTTCCGATGCCGGAAAGCTCCTTGGTTGGCTTTCCGGAATTGCAGCAGTTTACTTGCCTCTTTGGCTTGTCCTTTTGATTGGTTCCACTCTTGGTTTCGTTGGTTATGGATTGCAATATCTCTTCATAACAAACCAAATATCCTCTCTTTCTTATACTCATATCTTCTTACTTACAGTTTTGGCAGGAAATAGCATCTGTTGGATCAACACCGTTTGTTATGTTGTCATTATTAGAAACTTCCCGTTGGATAAGCAAGTCGCTGTGGGAATTACAACTAGTTACCTAGGATTGAGTGCAAAAGTTTATACAGTTGTTGTTAGTGCTCTATGCTCTTCACCCTCAAAAAGGGCTAAAGCATATCTTCTTTTTAACTCTATCTTTCCTTTACTAGCTTGTGTTATAACAGCACCACTAGTTAGAGAAATTAATATAGGAAAATCCAGAAGAATGAAAGGTGGGTTCATGGCCATATTTGCCATAACAATAGCTACTGGAATCTACGCCATTATTGGCAGCTTCGGCTCGTTGTCGAAAACACTTTCGTCTCGTCAAAATTTGATTGGTATGGTTACATGCCTATTACTCCCACTAGTAAATCCATTAGCAGAAATGTTCCGGGACGTTTTAAATAAAGAAATAAAGGTTCACAGTTCGATTGTAGAGGAGAATATCGGTGTCGACAGAAATGAGAATGAGGATGAGGACGTAAGTGATCAGATTCGTGAAGAGGTTGTGAAGGAGGAAATTGGAGTGAAGTTGATGTTGCAAAGAGTTGAATTTTGGTTGTACTTTTTTGTGTATTTCTTTGGTGCAACACTTGGTCTAGTGTTTTTGAACAACTTGGGACAAATAGCAGAATCTCGTGGCTGCTCCGGGACATCATCCCTAGTTTCCTTATCCTCTTCATTTGGTTTCTTTGGCCGTCTCATCCCATCTCTTTTGGAGTACTTTTTCTCAAGGTAACGTATTACTTTTGTCTCCTTATTTTTCTTTTGGGACTTGCATCAGATTTATCCTCTGCTCTGTCTAATCAGATGGTTGCGTCTACTTCCCAAGTGTTTAATGAAAACCCAAAAAAAAATAAAGAGAGAGAATACATGTGTCAGTCTATATTTAGTAGTCCATTTGACTCCTGCAATCAGTTTCTGCTATCTTCTTCTCTGTTGCAAACTCATAATTTAGAGAGTTTTGACAAAAGTTGCTGAAGAGATTTGGCTTTTTTATTTTTTGGTTATTTTTCAGGAGTTATAAGTCAATGATTCCAAGCCCAGCTTCAATAGCTGCATTAATGGCACCAATGGCAGGAGCTTTTATCTTACTTCTAAACAAAACCAACCTAGCTCTCTACATCAGCACTGTAGTGATTGGTGTGTGTACTGGAGCAATTACTGCAATATCAGTATCCACAACCACCGAGCTATTTGGGACCAAGAATTTCGGTGTAAATCATAACGTTGTGGTTGCAAATATTCCAATTGGGTCATTTCTATTTGGTTATCTAGCAGCCATTGTTTACCGCAAAAAAGGCAATAAGGAAGATGGGAAATGCATGGGGATGGAATGCTACAGAAACACTTTCATTTTATGGGGTTCCTTTTGTTTCTTTGGGACTTTCCTAGCTTTGATACTCTATGCTCGTACACGAAAGTTCTATTCACAAAGGTGTTGTAGGAAGTGACAACAAAATAAAATATTTGAAGTGTTTGAGATTAAGACGCTGTAATTATCTTGATTTGAAGTCACATATGCTACTGCTTTGAGATAAGCTACAAATGTAGTTGAAATTAAAAAATATATATGAAATGTGTTAATATATATTTGTTAAATATTTTTTTGAATTTTCATTTTACAGATAAGTAGAAGCCAACAGTACTAAACCTATACTTGCTATAAGATAGTTATGTTGAAGTTGACTCGTTAACATTACTTGTAAGGATACTTTTAACACTTTTAAGGCACTAAAATATGATTAATGTATATTTAGAATTCATCTTGATTACCAGTATGAATAATTTCTTTGCTCCACCGGGAAAGTTTCATGCCACAAGTGCCATTTATTTTAGTGGCTGTGTGTGGCTTATTATGCTTTGGTGTAGGACATGGCTGGTGTATATCGGCTAATGTTTGTGTATCGGTTACTATACTTTCATCCATGACACATCATTCGAAAATTCTGCTGCCGTTGGTCACAATGTCAGAGACATTTTTAGTCAAATTTTATGATTAACTTTCCCAAATGGAGACTTTTACCCTAAAACAAGGGTACTGATTTTGATATATGGTCACGTGTCAGTCAGTCATCATGCATGTCCTATCAATACCATCACATCTGCATGTCCTATCAATAGTACAAAGGAATCTTTTGTTTTTCCAACTACATCTGGAGGTTAGGAAAAATTATGCTATCAACTACGAAGATTTTTTCTTTTTTAAATTAGAAATGTACCGTATCTCATTTGAACCAGACTTATGTTAAGCAGTCTGGGGCGTTTAATCCATGCATGTAGAATAATTATCAAGACCATATTAAGAAAATTAACACACTTAATGGAGATTATCTACTCTCGTGGTGCGAGAGAATTTCAGCCTTTAGAATTGAACCAATAGATGTATTTAACATCTTGCCAAAAATTGGTTGGTGTTACCAAAAATGAAATTAAAAAAAAGTTTAAATATCACCAAATTTTGTAATTATGAAAAAAAAAAAAAATGTTTTCGGGAAAAAAAAAATCTTTTAATTCGCTTTACAAACTTACATTTAAATTTAAAATTATAGTTGTTGATTCAAAATTTGGTTCAAACTTATTGATGGGAAATTATTGTCCATGTGTTCTCCTTTAATTAGCTATTTCTTTTTCTCTTCTACAAAACAAGATGTGTATGAAGAGAGGTATAACTGATTTTTTATTTTTTTGGGAAACCCTTCTAAAGGTTGAGTCAATTGTTGAAATATGTAGTATTTGAAAAGGAGAACTTTGAAAATATAGAGAGAGAGTCCAGCTTCTTTTACCGTTTGAAACTTACTCTTGTGTTGAAAATTTTGGATTTTTATATTGGTTCCCATTATTGAATGATGTTATTCAATAAATTTTTACTAGTATTGCCAAGAGGATGATAAGTGAAAGTTTGTGGTTTTTTTACATCATGCCACTGGGTCTAAGTGTGGGTTCACTTTGCTCCTTCCCTTTGGTAGGTAAACTGGTACCTTTGGGTATTAGATGGAGACAATTACGAATTTAATATAAAGTGAAACATCTCCCTTTTCGAGAGTATGGAAGAGGTCCCGTTCCTTTTTCTATTGACATCCACATACCCTTAGGTAGGAGGACGCGTTGGGGGGGAATTTACGGACTTCACAATTAAGGAAACCTTACCCTTTTATTCTTATGTCTCGTTGAACTAATGAAATCGATCGAGGAAATGTTGATCTTCTCTTCTTACTTCTTTTTCACTAGTCTCTCCCTCTCTCTCTCTCTCTCTCTCTTTTTTTTATGACACTTTTATTTTGACGTCGCTTCTCTACATTTGCATACTTCTCTACACTGATGTGTAGATTATAACGATTAAGTGGAAGGATGTTTGCACGTGACCAAAACAAATTACTTAGAGAAACTCTTTAATTATTACTAAAAAGAGCGATCCCATAGTCAAAACCATCATCTTGAGTGGTTTCAATAATATATCGCTTGATGTATTCCTTCATAGGGTGTCTATGACCATGTTTGATGGTCAAAAGATCTGCTACCAGTTTTTTCCTCTCCTTTGCGTTTCTAAAGTGTAAAATGAACTCGCAATTAAGCTCTTGGAATGCGGAGATGGAATGTTTTAGAAAGAATTCCATCAGTCTTTTTTAGACTTTCATTAATGAGTGATACTTGGCGAACATGACTTTGTTCGGGATTTGGGACTCGGGCTTGGCCATGGTTCCATCATAAAGTCTCATATGTCTTATCATCTGCTTAAGCTTCATCATTCATTGTTGTCAAGGCATATGCATACCTAAGAAGGTAGACCTCAACTCTTTCAGATTCTTCTTGTTGATCTCTCATTCTTTGCCTTCTAGTTTGTCACTCAATATGAGTATTCATAAGGGCAATCTACTCTTGCTCCTCCCTCGACTTAGTCCTTGAGTTTGCGTTTTCCATATCAGTATATAACCAATTGATGTCATCTTTTGCGTGTGGCCGACCTTAATTAATTTAATTAAACATTCATTTCATGTTGGTCGTAAGAATATTAACATGACACTCAAGGTTTAAAATTGTATTCTAATGACCATAACTTCTCTAAAGTTGACGATTAAGCTCTGAATTAGGCCAGGGCAATAGTACTTGTACAATCATAGGAGTTTCGCTATCCAAGTCTCTAGGGTGCCTCTGACTCCTGCAGTGGACTTCTCTATCATAAAGCTATCTTCAATCACATTTAACTCAAGCTAATTATACTCATCTTGATTCATTATGAAATTAGGGTTAATTTGTTTTTGGAATTTGATCCTCGATCCTCTAGTACACCAAACTATTGATGCTAAATTTGGATCAATTTGTTGACGTTGAATTGTTGTCCTCATGTCCTCATTTAATTGGTTGTTTCTTTCTCTCTCCTGCAAAATAGTATATGGAAAGGGGTGTCAATGATTTTTCTTAATGAGAATCAATGATTTTTTCAGTGAAAATCCTCCGCCTTTTTGTGAGTATCCTCATAACTTGGGGTATGAGATCTCGTAAAGAATATTACACAGGCTTTTTATAATAAAATAAACCTGTCTTCTTTCCTATTAATGTCTAAATACCTTAGAGTAAGAGGTCTCGTTGAGAGATATTTACAAACTTCGTAATGAAGAAAGTCTCTCTCTTCTGAATGAGTTTCCTCGTTGAAGCACATGGACCTCTAGTTGAAAGTAACTATTTTTGCTTACGTTTCATATTGTTTGAGTGAGCCATTGTACAATGCCTTATGTATACGGTAGTAACTTTTCATAATAGACGAGTCTTTTATTATAGAATTCATTTACATCAATTTGATATCAGAGCAGGTCCAAGTAGAAAATATGTGAGATTACACAAAATGTGTGTCTGTGAGAGACCCAACTAAAAAATGTGGAATCACGCGACTATGATCCATGAGAGAGGAGGTAATGATACAGAAAGTCCTCTAGTTAAAGGTTATCTTTTGTAATAGAGCCCATTTGCATCACTTATATTCTTTCGTTGAGCCTCATAGAGAGATGGTAGGCTATAATTAAGAAAATCTCCATTTGCATCACTCGTACTCTTGAATTAAGCCTCATTGAGAGTTGGTAGGCTTTTTCATTATGAAAGCTCCCTTTCTCTGCAAGTGTCCTTGTATCTTTCAACAGAAAGTCTTGTTGGGGAGACATTCCATGTTTTGTAATTAAGGAGGCCTCTCTTTCCGTGAACAACTTCTTACCGTTGGGTATGAGGTCTTCTTAATAGTTGTCTAATTATTTTTTGGGTCAGATATCATTCAATTGGATACAAGGTTTTCCTTTAAAACGTTCTCTTGTCATTCCTCTTTATTTGAGATAGACTTCGTTCTTTAATTACAAGATTTTTCTTTAAAAAGAATGTAATAGTTGTTCCATTAGACCTAATTTCAAGTATATATTCAAAGCTTGTTTGTGAGTTTGAATCTGCTAATTGAAAATTTTGGGTACAACAATAATGAAATTTGATTTTTTTGATTTGTATCAAGAGTTATTTTAAATGTATTACAATTAAAATAAGATTATTAACTGTGTATATTGATATTTAATATCAGGAGTTAAATACTTGATAATAAGTTGAAAATATTCCAGTATAAGAAAAATCATGTTAATTATTTGTGGATCTATCTAAATTAGTAACCTACTTAATAAAATATTATACAAATGTTAATTTCAATCACATTATTTGATGATCGATTTTGTTGTGTATAGAACATATATGTAGTTATATGTAATTAACAATAGTATAATATTTTATTAAGTAGGTTACTAATTTTGTGAGATCCACAAAGAATTAACATGATTTTT